>JASDQU010368043.1:0-11497 GCA_032191745.1 Picea mariana
CGTTGTTGATTCAGTATTGCTCACCTCTCTTATTGGGATTCCTTCATCAACCTTTAAATCAATTCAATCAACTAATTTATGCAATCTTTTATTAAAGCATCTGTATCCTTCATTGTTGGTAGCATATCCTAATAAGATGCCTTCATTATCCTTGTCATCATACTTACCAAGGTTTTCATTATTATTCTTAATGTAGCACTTACTCCCAAAGACTTTGAAGTGTTTGATTGAAGCAGGTCTTCCATACCACAGTTCATAAGGTATCTTGTCACTATGTGGTCTGAGGTGGGCTTTGTTAAGAATATGGACTATTGTGTGTATTGCTTCTACCCAGTAAGTTTGACCAATGTTCTTCTCATTCATCATTGACCTGGCCATTTGCTGAACTGTTCTGTTTTGCCTCTCAACTACTCCATTTTGTTATGGAGTTCCTAGGATTGTGTATTCTATCTTGATCCCATGTTTATCACAGAATTCCTTGAAATCACTTGACATAAATTCTCCTCCTCTTTCTGATATTACTACCTTTAACCTCTTTCCTGTTTGATTCTCAGTTAGAGCCTTAAATATTTTAAATTTCTCAAATGATTCATCTTTTTCTTTGAGAAAAGTAGCCCAAGTAAGTCTGGAGTGGTCGTCAATGGTCAACATAAAGTAGTTTCCCTTCCCTGTTCCTTCCTATCTTGATGGTTCACACAAATGCATATGAACTAATTGGAGTGGTTTCTTTGTTGAAGTAGAGTTCTTGGGTTTAAACTATGTACTGGTTAGCTTTCCTACTTGGCAGGGTTTACACACAGAATTTTGTGGTTTTTATATTCTTGGAAGATCTTTTACCGCCTCAAGATTTTTGAGCTTGATTAAGTGATCAAACTTTAGATGTCCAAGTCTCATATGCCATAACCATATTTCATGATGTTTTCTTAGATGACACTCTTCTCTATCTTCTTTCAGTACATATACATTATTATTCATCCTTATGCCTTTATCCACCACTTGTCCTGAGTTTACGGACTTTATCTTGCAATCCTTGGAATTGAACACCACTTCACATCCTTTTCAACCCATCTACAAGCAAAACATCTTGGGCTTTTCCTTTATCATTATTCAAACTCACCATCCCTTTACCCTTTATTATACCAGGAGCATCATTTCCAAAGGTTACACTTCCTGATTTGCTTTCACTTAGAGACAAAAACTTACTTTTGTCTCCCATCATATGTTTGGAGCATCCACTGTCAATATACCAGGGGTTCTTTTGTCTTTGAGATGACAACACTAATCCACACTTGTCATTTTATTTCTTCTTCCAAACCTTGATGTTTTCAGTAGAGGGATTCAGATCTGATTCATAGTTCCGTAAGCGACAGTCTGCAAATTTATGTCCATAATTATGGCAGGTGTAACATTCTAGTTCATTGAATAAAGGATCATAACGATTGTTATGCTTAACCTGTGTCATTTTCCCAACCATCACATGATTTGTAGTCTGTGATTGTTTGTTACTTGGATGTCTTATTCTTTGTTGTGGCAGATATCTATTCCTTGAGTGTTTTGATTTCTCATATCTAAATCTTAAAGAACAGTTTACAACTTTGTGACCAAAGTTAGAACAGAAAAAACAATATCCATAGAAAAATCCTTTGTACCTGGAAAATGGATGTCTTCTTTGAGCAGGTCGATTTCTTCCATGTTGATGATTTCCTTGTTCTAAAGATTCAGTTCTGGTACTTTTTCTTTCACTCTTCCTTGGTGGCTAATTATCTTCCTCTCTTTCTCCATATTTGTTGTTGTCAATGAATGTATATTTGACAAACTTGATGGATTATTTGTTGCTTGGTTGACTACATCTTGATCCTTCTTCATAACCCAAACCAATTTTCAAATTTGGATTCCTTTGCTGATTCAGAATGGTGGTTAATCCTTCTGAGGCTTTAATGATTGGAATATTTTGTAGATACAATGCTTTGAACTTCTCCATCTCTTTTCTGGTTTTTACTACCCCTTCTTCCAAGGCTTCACATCTTGCCTTCTTCTCTGATAACTGTTGTTTCAGAATGTCCTCTATTTTCTTTACCTCTTCTAACTCCACCTTTAGCAAGGCAAAGTCTTCATCAGGTTTTTTAGCATTATTTTCAAACTGCATCACCAATTGTTTTTGTTTTCTCTTCTCGAGTCTGAGTCTATCAATATCTTCTAAGGAACTGATTAGTTCACCTTCCATATCAACCACATATTCTTCATCATTAACATCACTTCCTTTTTTTTTATTATCATAATCCTCTTTGGCCATAAGCACAAAGTCATTAAGCTTATCTTCATAGGAAGATTCACTATCTGTGTCTTCTGAAAAGTCATCATTGTTCACACATAAACTTTTGTTTTTACCAAATCTCTTGGGTTTGTACTTATTTTCACCTTCAAAATTCTGATCCTTCTTCTTTTGTGGACACTATGAAAAGTGACCTATCTTTTCACAGTTAAAACACTTGAAGGGAAACTTTCCTTGATACTTGCCTGATCCTTTCTTTAGTATTCTCACAAATTTTGCTTCAATTTCATCAAGTTCAGATTCCTCATTCTTATCTTCTTTAAAAGAAGCTTCTCTAGTGTTGGATTTATCTTTACCTATCCTCATTTCATATGTAGTCAACGTTCCTAAAAGTTTATCAAAATCCAAAGATTTTATATAATTAAGTTCCTCTATAGCAGAGACCTTTGGGTTGAACCTATCTGGCAAAGATCTTAAAATATTTTGGACTAAAACTACATCTTTAAACTTCTCACCAAGACTTTTAATGGCATTCACTAGTTCTTCAACTCTCAGAAAGTACTTCCCAATAGTTTCACCCTCTTTCATCTTTAGTTGTTCAAACTGTAATTTGTAGAATTGAAGCTTGGCATCCTTTACCTTCTCATTACCTTCATAACTACTAATGAGTTTGTCCCACATTTCTTTGGCAGTTTCTGAGTGCACGACTTTTACAAATTCTGCTTCTGCAAGCCCACTCAGAATAACATTCATAGCCTTAGAGTTGAAGTTGAATTATAACTTGGCATCCTTATTAACTAATATAACTGGCTTTACATAACCAGTCTCTACCACATCCCATACATCTACACCTAAATCCATTATGTAGGTTCTCATCCTAACTTTGAAGAAGGCAAAGGTTGTTCCATTGAATAGAGGGACCTTATTGGTTGAAGTTCCTTCATGGATTGACATGTTTAAGATTATTGATCTACCTTTAAATAAAAGGAACTGGCTCTGATACCAATTGTTGGAGAACTGAGAGGGGGGATGAATCAGTTGTTACTGTGCTTAAACAATTATGCCCATTTTAAAATCTTCACAGAACACTCAATGACGATCACAATGATGCAGAGAAGTAAGCAATAGAATATTAAACATCAATCACACACATGAAATATATAGAGACAGATATTTCCTAAGGAAACCCATAAAGGGTAAAACCTCTTCTTCTTGATATGATAAGTCATCTTTATTTTCTTTACATTATCATTATTATGATCTCCAACTCCTCTTGAGGCTACAACCTCTATTTTACAATAAGAAACTTGCTGAGAACACCAACTCATTGGTTTCTCTAGCACCCACTAGAAGGAAGCACCAACTCCTGAAGTGTTCCAACACCAACTGGATGGAACCACCAACTTCCATTCACATAGGCACCAACCTGTATAATAGAGAACAATAGTTCTCCCTTGCACCGCCCTGCCACCCTAGTTTTTCTGGCTGCAACCAGATGGAAGCTCAAACTCCCTGTGTTCAAGCACCCACTTGAAACTCTGAGGACACCAGTCCTCCCTAACACCTCCCTACCACCCTAAAATATAAATATTTTCTTTTTATAACGTTATCATAGTGATACAACATTTATCTATGGCTTACCAGTCTCATTATTGTTCTGCTACACTGCTCTTCTTTGCCTGCATTAGTGTCTCTCTCCTCGCATCTGTTGTGCTTTCTGTTCTTCTCTCATATATTCATTTCTATTCCTTGCTTCTTCTGTGCTTTAGCTCCTGCACACCGCATGCTTCTACCCACATGAATCACACTCAAAAACCCCTCTGTCTCTTCTATGTTCTACGTTTTTATACCCTCTGTGCACCTTATGCATCATGCGCAATACCTCTGCATGCTCCTTTTCAGTGTCATTGTTCTACCCTGCATGTTGTTCACTTCATCTCTTCCTCCCAACTGCATAGTTAACTTGCAAATTTCCTTCCCTTCTCTATTCTGCATGTGTTTTTCATGTCGAGTCCTCTGCTTGATCATCATCACAACTCCTTATATTCTCTGATAGTTCTATTGCCAGTGATTTCATCATCAGTAGGCTTCTTGAGATTCTTTGCCTTCTCTGGCAGTGCAACTCTCGTCTTCTTTGTCACAGTCGATATTATCCTCCCTATTATAGTTACAGACTTCGACACTTTTCCATATGTCAATTGTCTCTATGATGAGTCTTTGTTCCACTGATACTTACTTCGAGACCCTTCAGCTCCTTTGGCGATTACATTGGGATTCTTCGAATTCTCTGGTAGATGCAATCAGACATTTTCTGCACTTACCGTTAGTCCGTCTCTAGTAGTTGCTCAGAGAACTTCCATGCACTCATGCCTTTGGCGCCTTTTCCCTTCCTGAGAAAAAATTCACAGTGGTCGTTATATTTTCTGACTAATACCATTTCTTTCACGTGACCAGTGGATGTGACCTGGGGCCAAGCACTAGGGTGCTTCACGATTTCTCTTTTCGCGATCTTCTGCTGCGAGTTGCCTTGAATCTCCCAACTCACGAAATCCAAAATAATCCATATCGTATCAATGGTCCAGATCTTTCCCTTTGATCAACGACTGCGATCAAATCGTGATTTTTCATTTCACGATTTCCTACCATGAGTTGCCTCGAATCTCTCAACTCATGAAACTCTGAGGTGGAGCTTAGCAATGCTAGCTCCTTCCCTTCTTTTCCCCTGATGTGACCACAGCCCTATTCGAAAAGGCATTTCACGATTTCAGCGATCTCCATTGTAGAGCCTAGCGACGTGCTAGCTCCTCCCTTAATCTTCATCAATGTTACCACCAGTTGTGACCAGGGGCCAAGAAAGAGGGGTGCATCACGATTTTGCATATTGCAAACTCCTGCTATGAGTTTCCTCGATACTCCCAAATCACGAAACTCTGAAATGATTCATATCAGATCAAGGGTCGAGATCTCTCCTTTTGATCGACGGTTGTGATCAATATCACAGACTTGGACTTCATATCAGATCAACGGTCCATATCCTCGGTGATCTGATGACTCATATCATTTCGCAACTTTGCATATCGCGAGTTCCTACAACTCTCACCTTTGACTTCTCCAGCTCGCGAGTCAGCAAAATGTTGATCTCTCACCATGTGTCGTCTGGATCCAATGACCCAGATCATTTCACGACTTTGCATGTCACGAGTTCCTACAACTCTCACCTTTGACTTCTCCATTTTTCGAGTCAGCAAAATGTCGATCTCTCGCCACGTGTCCTATGGATCCAACGGTTCAGATCTCATCGCGATTTTTCATTTCGCGGAATTGGAGGATGGATCTTAGCAATTATCCTCTTTGCAGTTATAATGGATCCAATGGTTGTTATTCTTTCATGCTTCGATCCGATGGCTGAGGTCTAATCTCCTCCTCTGCACGCTCCTTTTTGGACTTTGATCTGACGACCATCGGGTATTCAAGATTGGTGATCCAACAACCATTGTCGCTCCTCCTTCTGAGCTTACGCATCCTCCCGACTTGGAAGAAATTCTAAGTGTCAAAGGTTCTGCAACCTTTGATCATTCTACGAGCCTTGCTGTATGGGATCTCGTCTGTGCATCTCAGAACGCTATTTCTCCTGAGATTTGGAAAAAATTTCCCTCGGCCCTGGCACACACTTGCGTTATCCATGCAACTTTGCACTATTCCTCCCGAGCTTCTCGGGCTTGCTCTTGTGAGTCTTCGTTGTTGTTCTTTCCATGCACACTTTTCCTATAAACCTTTTGTGTCTTTTATGTTGTTCTTTCTATGCACACTCTGCCTGTAAACCTCCCAAAATCGTTGTTGTTCTTGCCATCAATGACAAGCACACTCTGCTTGAAAACATGCCAACAACATATAATATTATGATATCCTTTTATGTGTTTCATCTCAATCCCACGCCACCCAAATTTACTACAAGATCCACCTCACTGGACGTTGGTGCATTAGCCCTTGTTTCTTACTCATCATTGCACACATACTATACCAAAGCCTTCCTATAATGGATTACCCTAGAGTAGCACATTTTTTTCCATTTGGTAGCCATTTTGAGTTTTTTCCATAGGATTGAGAGTCCTTCTAGATTGAGTTTGCATTGTGAGACACATTATGCTTTCTTATCTCTTTCTATCCTTTTCAACAAGGGCTCCTACCCTTTTATTTGGTTGTTCGTTGTCGCAAAATTTCATCCTCCTCACTTCCTTTGTTGCTTATTGCTTTTTTTTCGTTGTTGGGCTTGTTACCCCCTCACTTATATGGGTAACTAGAGGATATTTTTCCTCCATGATCCACACTATGGACAACAGTTCCAATGATGACATTCTGAACTCTCCATAGACAATTTCCCATATATTCCTTCCATTACATGCTTATCTCACTCACATTAGATGACTTTGTGCATTACACATTGAGGTACATTGTTCTAATACTTCATATTGAGTGATATTGTCAATGTTTTGGGCATGAAAATGGTTATCATGCGTTGAATTGAATAATGATTCATGATGCTTTGGATTTATAATTTTTTCCTTGTTTCACCTTGGTGGTCATCATCATCTCCTAGTCAAGTATTGTTACTTTTGGTAAAAGTTGTACTAGTTGGGGGCCCTAATAGGGATAATGTGTTTGTATCCCTTTCCATACATAACATATTTCATCTGTCTTTTCTCCATTTTCATTTATTTTGGGTTGGTTGTTACATGTATCCCAAATATTTCCATGCTTCATAATCTCATGAGAAGAAGGGGCTTGACCCGAGGTTGTTGCAGCTTTATAAAAAAATTGATATAGAAAGAGAAAAATACCTATTTCAAAATGCAAGGCAAAGAAACAAACAAGAAAAACAAAGTCTAAAAAACCAAGAAAGAAAGTGAAGCATGACCTCTACCCCCTTGCTAAGAGGCCATCACCCCAAGTCCTGTGCAATGAATGCATACCTAACAAAAGGACTTAGAAAATGAAGATCAAAATCCAAAAAGGTTGAAGCAATAAAGAAAAAGGAAAACATGGGTTTGGAAAGACACAGTGCAAAGGAAAGGGTACCTCTTTGCATAATCACTCCTTCTACAAAGGCACTCATGTGGATGAATATCATGCATGACCTTTCATGTCAATGACATCCACCCATGAATTAAACCTCAGACCATACCACTTATCATTACACACACTCCTTGATAGGTTTCTTGGTAAATAATCATTATCTTGGGCACTAGAACACCTAATAGGGGTTAATAATTATGCCCCCACACCTAAACTTGGAAAATTGTGTAAGTTTATGAGCTAGTGTGAATTTTGAAGAGGATACTTAATGTGATCTATCTAGTGGCATTTGCATTGACATGACTCACTTTATATGTTGTATTTGACTTGTGTACATTCCTTTGGTTTGAAGAAATACAACAACAAATTAATGGAGCAAATAAATTCAACAATAATGCACACCCATCTCAAACTTTTTCATTACCAAAGAATACTTTTATACATACAAAGGAGAAGTATCGAGAGTCAAACATCTCCTATAATCTTTCAACAATTACTCCTTAATTCACTCAACAATCTCTCTACAAATATCTCAAGCATATTTCTCTAACTCTAATTAGATCTTCAATATATAACAACTAACAACAATTAATCTAGAATATTTCAAATACATTATTATTCCAACATTTCTCCCCCATAATGGTCATCTGGAAATATTCCAAGATCATCTCTAAATTTGCAGAACTTTTCCTTTGATAGTGCTTTGGTGAATATATTTGCTACCTGGTCTTATGTTTTGTAATATATAATCTCAATCACACCTTGTTGAACCAAATCTTGAACAAAATGATATTGAATATCAATATGCTTGGTCTTCTTGTTAAAAAGTGGATTCTTGGTCATTTGAATAACACTTTGATTATCACATATCAACTGAGTGGGTTGTTCCTATTTTTCATGTAGTCTAGAATTTTTCTTAACCACACTGCTTCACATCTTGTTTTCGTTGGGGATTTATACTTTGCTTCTACTGCGGAGAAAGAAACGATAGGTTGTTTTTTAATACTCCAAGCAATTGTTGTTGAACCCATGCTAAATGAATATCCCAAAGTTTATTTCCTGCCATCCATGCAACCTGCCCAATTTGAATCTGTATAACCAATTAGCTTGGAATATTTTTTAGATATGTATACTAAAACATAGCCAATTGTACCACACATATATCTCAAAATCCTCTTAGTTGATTTCCAATGCAACTCCTTGGGTTCTACCATGAATCTGGATACCATACTGACTACAAAAGATATATCCAGTCAATTTGTAGTTAAGTAGACCAAAATTCCAACTAATTGACGATACAAAGTAACATCAACAGAATTGGAGTCACTGTGTCCGTATAACTTCAACCTGACTTCCAAAGGAGTTTTCGTTGGCTTGCAACTCAACATTTTTAACTTCTTTAGAATGTCCCAATTATACTTGGCTTGTGACATGAAAATACAATCTTCCTTCTTCCAAAATTCAATACCCAAGAAATAATGTAACTCACCAAGATCTGTCATCTCAAACTCATCAATCATACGTGACTTAAAATTTTGAAATAGTTCAGCATTGTTCCCTGTGTAGATCAAATCATCAACATATAATGCAACTATTAGAATGCCATGTCCTCACTGAAAGATATAGAGATTGGCTCATATAAAATTTTAACTAAGCCATGATATTGAAAGTATTTATCAATTATGGAATATCATTCTCTTGGTGCTTTCTTAATACCATACAAGGCCTTCTTCAACTTATAAGCACAATGTTCTTCACCTGGAACTTCAAAACCTTTTGTTGCTCTACATAAATTTATTCCTCCACGTAACCATTCAAGAAAGTTGATTTCACATCCATCTGAAAAATTGTCCAATTGTATTGTGCAACCAATGCAAGTACCATCCTGATTGTATGCAACTTTGCCATTGGAGCAAATTTCTCAGTATAATCAATTCCCTCCTTTTCTGCATAACCTTTTGCAACTAAACGGTCCTTATACTGATCAATTGTGCCATCTAATTTATACTTAGTTTTATCCATTTAGTACCAATTGCATCTTTTCCTTTTGGTAAACTGACCAAGTCTCAAGTATCATTCCTTACCAAGACATTCAATTATGCTTCCATAGCTTCAATCCATTCTTTATTTCTTGATGCTTCTACATAATTCTGTGGTTCATCCATCTTCATTACTTGCATCATAAGTGCATAATTCACAAGACAACTTTGGGATCTTGTAAGTCTTCTTTCAAAATTTATATCCAACATATTGCTTTATGAATGACCCCTTTCAAGCCACTTAGGGTTCTTCTTGACTTCATCTACCTTTGTTGACTTAGAATTTGATTCATCACCAATATCCACTTCATCCTTTCTTAATTCAATCTGTACATTTCTTGGTTGATAAATTCCTTGCTCATCAAACACAACATCTTTTCTTATTATAACTTTATTTGCTTGAGGATCAAACAACCTGTAACTTCTTGTTTCAATACTATGTCCAATGAAAATACATGTAACACTTTTATCATCCAATTTGCTCCTCTTTTCCTTAGGAACATGTGCATATGCAGTGCAACCAAAAATTTTCTTATGTGCAACACTTGGTTTATATCATGACCAAGATTCTTCTGGAGTCAAATTCAATATTGCTCTTGTAAGAAATATATTGAGAGTGTAAATTGTTGTGTGCACTGATTCAGCCCAAAATTCATTTCAAAGAGACTTAGTTTTTAACATGCTCCGAGGCATTTCAACTATTGTCCTATTTTTCCTTTCCATGACTCCATTATGTTGAGGAGAGTAAGAGTTGGTAAATTTTCTCTTTATTCCATTCTTCTTGCAATAATTAAAAAATTCATTTGACCTATATTCTCCCCCATTATCTATACGTAGGGTGAGAATTTTCAAACCACTTTGCTTTTCAACTAAAGCCTTAAACTCAAGAAAATGAGTAAACACTTCAGACTTCTCCTGCAAAAAACACATCCACCTCTTCCTGTAATAATCATCAATGAAAGTGAGAAAATAATGTGCCTTTCCAAAAGACACAGTCTCCATTAGACCACAGAAATTTGAATGTACTAGTGCTAGACGCTCTCTAGCCTTCCATGTTCTATTTGAGAAACTTCCCCTATGTTGTTTCCCCAAAATGCAACCTTCACATACTTCATCATCATTCTTGATATAAGGAAGACCATTCACCATGTTATGCTTCCTTGACAACACCAAACTCTGAAAATTCAAATGTCCCATCCTTAAATGCCAAAGCCTATTATCTGTTTCTTTTGTAACATTCAGACTATGTGAGTTACTTGAATCAAAAGAAAGTTTGAATATTTTGTCTTCATTCATTTCTCCTCTTTCTACTACTGCATTTTGATTCAACTTATCCATGATTAAGCATTGTTTATTATCAAACACTAACTTGTAGATTTTCTCCATCATCTGACCTACAAAAAGTAGGTTCTTCTTCAATGCTAGTGTCAACAATGTGTCATCTATAAACTTCTTCTTTCCATGTAATGATGGAATTGCAATTGTTCCTTTTCCTTTAACTTCAAAAACTCTATCATCACAAAAATATTACTATACTAGAATAATTTTCATTTACTCTAGTAAACAACTCCTCTTGAAATTTCATATGAATTGAACATCCCAAATCAATATACCAAGCTTCACTTTCTTCATTATGTGCCATAAAACTTGATATGAAGAGCTTCTCATTCCTTGTTTCTTCAACAATTGTATTGGCACCTTTATGTTCCATATCTCGCAACTTTGCATAACAATCATTTTCAAGATGACCAAATTTATGACAATAATAACACCATGGGCCTTGTGTTCTCGAGATCCATCTCTACCTCTTCCTCTTCCACGAGATCCTTCTCTGCTTCTTCCTCTGAACTGACTTGGAATTATTCATGTTCCTCTTGAGGTGGATGCATTTCCTTGATAATGTTTTGACTGTTGTGGATGCCTATTTTGATTATGATTCTGATAATGACCCCTGCTTCTTCTTTTTCCTCTACTCCTTGTGGAAAAAGCATGCTCCACTGCCTCACTTGGATTACTTTCTTCAACATTTAGCAAAAAGTCACTCAATTAATCAATTTTCATTGTGTTAAAATATTTGGAGACCATAATACTAGTGGTTATTGTTATCGTACAA
>JASDQU010368047.1:0-11497 GCA_032191745.1 Picea mariana
TAAAATGTCATGTAAGAGGGCTCCATTTCTCCATTTTGTGGAGGCCATGTGTCATTCCATTTTGGGTGGATATTTTGGTTTAGATTGTACTGTAGTTATGTGGAACTACATGTGCTTTGATTCAACATTTTGTCACATTTGTTAGAATGTTTTTACTAAGAGATCTCCCTGCACTCTAAATGCAAGTTCTATCACGAATCAAGACATATTTTGAGGGACTGCCCTATAAATGCTTTTCTGTATAAGAAATGAAGGAACATATCTTTGGGTGTTTTTTTAAGGAAAGTTGTGGGGATGCTTTTGTTCTTTGTTGAGAATTTGTTTGTTCATCCCTATGAGGAAGTCCAAGCTTTTGTTTTTACATGTAGGGAGGAGGGCATTATCCCTAATGTTTCCACAATCTCGTTGGAAAATTGGGTTGATTTTCTTATTCCAAGGATTTTTGTTTTGAAATTGGATAGCCTTGGTGATCTCTCCCAAAGCATTACAACTCTACAATCCATTTCTTCACTTTCTAGTCAACATGATTGCAATCAATTTTCCCCTCATGGTGGAGTTGAGTCATTGCCTCATCAAAAGGACCCTTCTGTGGAGATGGGTACAATGACAAATAGGGTTTGCAACATTTCTATGCTTGATCCATGTTCTTGATTTTAGAGTTATTACAACAGGTCAATAACAAAGTTGGGATTTCAGCATTGGAGGATGGGAGGGTGTTGTCGTTCACCTTTTCCCCCGAGATTGATATTTATACGTCGTTGAGTCAAGCTCATCCAAAACATTCCAATTATGCGGGTGGTTTTTCTTTGCCTAGGTCACGAACGATCAAATCAATTGGGTTGCATTTGGTTGATCCCACCATGGATGCCTTCCTTGAATTAAAATATGTTCTCTCATATTTGAAGGGGTGTTTTGTGTCCATAGATGGATCATTTTGTCATTCAAAATCTTCTAGGGTTTCTTCTTCTAGAGGTAAGTGAGTAAATTTTATTCCTTTGAATCTTTCCTTACCTGGTTCTCATAATAGATGGGCGAGATAGAATTAAAATGCCATGTAAGAGGGCTCCCTTTCTCCATTTTGTGGAGGCCATGTGGCATTCCATTTTGAGTGGATATTTTGGTTTAGATTGTAGTGTAGTTATGTGGAACTACATGTGCTTTGATTCAACATTTTGTCACATTTGTTAGAATGTTTTTACTAAGATCTCTCCCTGCATTGCTATAACTCTTTGGGACAACCACCAGTGATAAAAGTTTAGTTTATTCTTGAGGAGCTTTGCAGTCTTCAAGGTAATCTCGAGGTTATGATGTAACACTCTGTGAGTACAATGTTAATTATTAATTTGAAAAAACAAGACTTTTTTTTTGTGAAAATAAAATGTAGGTGCCCATGCACAAGAGAGAGAAAAATGATCAAATCTAAGTGAATGCCAAAGATATAAGTGTTGTTAGGCATTAAATACTTTATAGAGGAATGTTTCTTCTAAGCTAAAAAAATGATCAAGAAGATGACAAAATAAACGTTACAAATAACACTTGGTGTGTATTTATACACAATTCAAGAGATGGGGTGTCCTCCCCAATAGCGGTTATAGGCCCAGATGATGACTAGGTAACTCTTAAACACCTAGGAACAAGATAAACTAGTGTTGACTAAGTTGGCTTTAATCCTAACCCTAGAAAGTTAACATTAAGTGCAACCCTAGAAACACACTAATTCAAAATAATAATGATTAAAAGTGAGGTTGACCATGGCCATATGGAAAGATTATACCATCATTCAACATCTCCCCTTAAATTGCACAAGAGGCCATGCAAAATTATGAAATACAAATAGGAGAGTGGGGTTATAGAGAGCCAACTCACTATAGGATTGAATGTAGTTGAAATACAAAAGAGAGTGGGTCTAGACTCTATGGATACCCAACTTGAAGACTAGAGAGCTTCAATATAACAAAGAGAGCTCAAATATAATATCAGAGTGGGTTTATGGATACTCAAATCGAATACACTTGGGAGCACTTTAATACATCATAGAAAGATTGAATTTAATAATAAGTGGGTGTATGGATACCCAGCTGAAATATAGGTTGGCCTTGTCCAAGATACACAAGTGAGTGTGTTTATGGATGCCCAATGCAAAATAAGGTTGGCCCTATTCATAACATCCCTCTTTAATCATGGAGAGAGAGCAATACAACACAACCTCCTCCTTTAATGTTGAATGGAGGCCTTATAGTGAAAAATATAACCCCCTTGAATGCCATATCTCAAATACTAACATGGTTATACAACCTAGTGAAGGTGGCCTCTGGCAGAGGTATAGAAGAAGGATCCACTAAATCATGTTGGTCCATCGAGGTTACAAAGAATGGTATAAATTGTTACTAAAGATTAAGTTTTTGAATATGGTTCATCCAAAAAAGACCACCATCATAGTGTGGAAAGAAGAGATCCATTGGAATATGTAGAGAGTCATCCATAAAATCATCTATAAAAGATATTGGGGTAGAACTTGTAAACTTGTGAGTGGACACTATATCAAAGAAGGTGGGAAAGCATTTATCTCCCTAGTAGAGCAAGTGGTCATAGGCACATAAATGTCACTATGAACTAATAGTTTAGAATCAAGGTCGCAAACCAATAAATTGAAGCATCCACTATAAAACCACCAACCCCTAGAACATAAAGAATGTCTCCAAATGTGGCGAGTCAATAATGCTATCATTGCATCTTGGACCAGTTAAGTTCTAGTATTGAAAATACACCACCAAAGTTCACCATAACAATTGTCCTTTGGGTTAAACAACAATGTAGAGGAAGTCTCCATAGAAAGTACACGAATAAGAGGAGGCACTTCAAATTGTGATAGATAAAGATCCATTGTTATACATTGAGAATCATCCATAGAAGAATCATCAATAAAAAGTATTGGAAACGATCATAGCAGATCATGAATAGAAACTCCACCAAAGATAACACTTCTCCCAGAAGGATCATCTGGATAGTTTATCGGAGTATGGGCCCATGTACTTGCTCCACAAACCTTGAAATAAAAAATCGATGAATTCATACTTTGATCAAAGATTTGGTACAATAGATCAAACCCATATGTAGAGTGTATGACCTCATGTGCATTGTACTTTGTTTGAGCAATGCCATTGAAAATATCCATGTCACGACATGTTACTCTTGCGAGTTTTTTAATTTTCTAAAGAAAAGCCATGCAAGATTGGAGACATATCCCTCCTTATGACAAAAATTGCATTTAAGTTTCTTCGTTCTTTGATCGACCCAAATAAAAGCAACCCCATTTACTAGGGAAAATATCCGCTTTGAGTCCATTATGTTCAAATATGACACAAATAAGTATGCAAAAGTCACCTTTATTAGGGCTAAGGATGGAAAATACTACATTGTTTTCCAAAAAATAGTGCATATACATAACTTGGACTAGGATGGAGCAAGCCTTAGCTAAAGAGTGCAATGTAGAGAAAAATATCATGATGCAAAAATGAAGAAGAATGATAACACTAGGTTTGGAAGAGGATTTTTAAACCCAAAATGAGAGATGATATGAAAACCTTAGTTTTATAACCCTCAGGGAAATGCCACTAGGAAAAATATCTCTAGATATTTTGTTGTTAAAATTAGCTCTGGAAATGTTATTTTTGCAACCCTTAGGGAAATGCTACTAGTGAAAAAATATCTGGATTCACTGTTGAAAAAAACAAATCTATAAACCTTAAGGTTGCAACACTTAGGGAAACACCACTACCCAAAAAAATCTAGAGACAGTTTGAAACTTTGGTTCCACATTTACAAAAATATTAATACCACCAGGTCATAGACATAGCTCAATTCAAGAAAATATGGTCGAATTATATAAATATGTAAACCCTAATGCTAGGTGCTCCAATATATGGACAAGATCCCCAAAAGAAGTGAATAAAATATGAGCAAATGGTCTCAAATAAGGCTCCTTTCTCCAATCAATAATACAACATGAAAACGTCACCTAAACTCCTCTAGTTAGGCACTCTTCTACATGCCAAAATTTGATCACAAAGTACCAACATAAACGACAGTCAAGAAGAAACCCTAACTAGTAGCAAAATGAATAGGGAAAGGTTCACACCTACTTTGATACCATGTTGAGATTCATAGGTGACAACTTGGGAATCGAGTGGAACCAAAACAAACCCAAAATCAAGTAATAAACAAGAAGAAAATGACACTAGGACAACACAAGGCTTGACAATACATTGGTCAATAGAGTGAAACTCTAGTGAGAGAAGGCTTGACGATAAATTGGTCAATAGAGAAAAACCTTAGTGAGAGAAAGTAACCATGAATAAGTGTGTTATAGAGAAATAAACCCATGTACGAGAGAGAGAGAGAAGTGATGTCAAAAATATAGGTGCCCTTAGGCATAAAACACTTTAGAAAATAATGGTGCCCATAGGTTTAAAAATGATCAAGAATATTACAAGATGAATGTTACAAATGAGACTTTAGTGTGAATTTATACACAACTCAAGAGGTAAGGTGTCTTTCCCAAGAGGAGTTATGGGTCCATAGAGTGACTAGGTAGATCTTAACCCCCTTGGAATATAATAAATTAGTGTTGACCAAGTTGATTTTAAGACCAACTCTTAAAACACACTAATACACAATAACCATTACAAAGTGCAATCGACCATGATCATATGTGAAGAATACACCATCATTTAAACATCCCTCACAATTTACAACATAATTCTCTATTTTTCTTGTGTGGTGATGATGAGTTACCCTCACTCTTATGATCTTTCTCCTCCTTATTTCATCATTTATCCCCTACTCTTTTCCTATTAACAATTTCCTTTTGAGTAAATTCATCCACCCTAGTTCATCTAAAAACATTTCATTTGTAATCATAATTATCAAGTATTATTCTCTCCTCTCCTTGCTATTTGCATATTATGATTTTGTCGTTTTCTTGTCACCATAATTTCATTTTGGATTGCTTAATCCACCCTATTTCTTATAGACCTTTTTATTTATTCTTGCTTAATCACTAAACATAGTTCTCGTTGTGTTTTTCCATTATGATTTTCTTATGCTTACGATCTCCTTTTGGGTCATATGATCTACCCTAGTTATATCTTGAACCTTACTATGTGTCCTCGTCACCTAGTATTATTCTCTCCTTTCCCATTGAACATTTTAATTGAATGTATTTTGTTTTTGTCTTTAATACCCATTTCCCTTTTATCTTTTGTCTCTATGTATTGCTCTGTGTGTTGAGTTTAGCTTGCACACCCAATTTTATATGGTGAATTGCATTTTATCTACTCTCCAAAGATTATGATTGTGATTACAATTTTTGTGTTTGTTTATTTGTGTAAAGGAAAGCTCCGTTGTAAGAGCTTGTAATTAAATTGTAACTAATTTGTAACTAATCTAAAGAGTATATATATGTGAATGCAAATGATAGAAAGAGGGTTGGAACTTGTATTGAAATTCTAATATTAGAAATGAGGAAGCATAGATCAAGGTTAAAAGATTTTGACGATTGTATAGAGCTATAAGGATTTATGTATGGATTCTTTTTATGTACCAAATAAAAAACATTGAATGATTGTTTACCCTCTAAAATTGTTTGTGTTAGTTGTATTTATGTGAATGTATAATGAATGTATGGTAATAATGTGACATTGCATATTTTGTTTTATTATTATTCAAATATGTTCTTGTAATGTTCATTAATGTCTTATGTGAGGCCTTATCCTTTTATGATATTCAATATGACAATGCTAATCGATTTTATTGTTGGCATGTGTTTAAAATTGATGGTTTCCATTTGTTGTCAACAATTGGTTATGTTGTTAGTGCATGATGAATTTATTATATAGGAAAAAATGGATATGTCATGGAGACCACTGCAGCGAGAGATACAAGATTGGATGATTGAAAGGGAAATCGAGTTCGCATAGAGAGAAACTTAGAACTTGTTGCACATAGATCTTTGAATTGTGGAAGGACACATATCTTTCCTCTAATAAGTGTGAGATCATTTTTGCAAAAAATCCTATTTTGTTGTATGAATGGACAAAGATACATGAATAAATTAATACCCTAAGGTGTTCTCAAGAATTGATGTTTTAGGATCAAGCGATGATAGCATTATTTTAAACCCTAGAAATTAGATGGACTTGATGGTTTGACATAATTAAAAAGGGATACATTCCAAAATTCACCATTGAATACCATACTTCGATCAATTCTATTGAATGAGATTTTGAGGCTAGACCAAGGGGAAGACTATTGGAAGAAATAGTGGATCAAGATGTTGTTTATTGAAAATGGATTGATGCAAATGAGACTTGACAACATGGCAACATAAGTACCTTGTGTCGAGGGGGTAGGGGAATACAGAAGGGGGATGAAATAAGAAAGTAGAAAGGAAAATGGATCCAAAGGCATAGAAAAAGGCATAAATAGAAATATATGAAAGAAAAAATGGGTTGTGAGAGGTCGTTTGTAAAATATAGTATGACAGTTTGAAGAAAAGGGGGGAAGATATGACAACAAATAGTAGTAGGGTAAGTAAGAGATGAAGAAAATATGCATAGGAGGAATGTGTTGTTGTAGAGACCACACCACAGATGCACAAAGAGATGGAAATGCCACTATAGGGGTGCAACATGCAAGGGGTGGTGTGCATAGCCCATGCGAAAAGAGATGATAGTAGAGTAGGCGTAGAGGATGTTGGATCCTAATGGGTCATAAAAAAAAGTTGAAAATATGGATGATGATGAGAGTGATGTTTCAAATAATGAAAATGTGCAAAGTGATGATGAGGATGACTCTAGTGAGAATGAGGACACCTCAATAGTTTCAATATTCTTTGAGCACATGAGGTTCGAGAATCCTTATGGGTTTGACAAAGGAGCTGGAGAACTAAGTTGGTATAATCATGTTTTTAAACCATTATCTACATGTGCATTATGAGAGGAAAGAGAAATTTCAGTAGAAATAGAAGTTAGAACTATCATTTGACACAGAGTAGAAGGAGAATCATCAAATAGAGGAGGTACATGTAAGAAGTTTAATTTTTCAATGGCAGGAACATCAAGTGATCTAGTGCTAAGAATTATCTTGTGTTCCATGAAATCAGAAAGGACGGTGTAGAACGACATTGTTGCATATATGAAGCTATAGGGATGGTGAGGAAAATTAAAAACAAAGCAGTAAAGATTACACAATTGGAGACTACCTTCAAAGATTGGGCTATCCAATGGTATATGAAGTATAAGTCTAATACACCTATGATATCCCAAGATGCAATCCAATGATATGGCCCCAAGGGAGGCATATACGATTTTTAATGTATATATAATGGGGTTAATGTATATGTCATAGTGGTTGGCCTAATAAAGGGGCCACATGTGCAATGTGTAAATTGGTATATATAGAGATCATATAGTCATTATTGAAGAACATGGATTTGGATGTATAAATGTGTTGGAGTATTTGGAGGAGGTTCTCTTATTATTTAAGAAGTTATTGTTTAACTCATCTATGTTATCTATTTTGGAGTTGTGCTCCATGCTCACATTTCATGTACATGGTGTGTGCTCTGATTTCTTATGATATTTTAAGGTTTTGGTACATAACATTTGGTTTTAAAGCATAGGATCCTTGGGTTTGGCTCCTTCAAATTAGTCATCATGGTATTTTCGCTATAATTTTTTTTCTAGGAATTTTCAAATAGTGAAATTTTTGGGACCCCGAGGCGACATAGTGCAATACTCGTGGTAAAATTTCAGGTTTTGGATCACTATAATTTATGAAATACGGGCTATGGAAATTAAGTCTTTTGACTAGTCTTGAAACTAGTCTCAAACATGTGTTCTTTGTAAAATAGTCATAATTTTTCTGGGATGTCTTGGACTACAAAAAAAATAGGATCATAGGGATACATATTGAAGTAATTGTGGAAAAACTTTTAGCTTCTAATTTACTATACCTTTCAAGTTACAAACTATGGAAGTTAGGTTTTTTACTAGTCCTAAAACTAGTGCCAAATAGGTGTTATGGGTAAAGAAACGATATTGGATTATGGAAAGATCCAAATTGTAATCCATTAATCAAGAATTAATGAAGGTGGTTCAAAAATTAAACCAAAAAAATATTAGAAAATTAAAGTTGGAAAGGGATGAGTCAACGAAAGAATTGAAAAAGAAAGATGAAGAAATTTAAAGGTTGTGTAAGCATAATCAATACCTTCTTAATGATATTAGGAATGTGAAAATGTGTTTACAGAAGCCTAAGTTAAAGAATATGGATGAATATATTACCACAAAATTGAAGCATATACTATAAAAAAACTTGAAAAGGAAATTTGCGAGAAGGTTGAGAAAGCCCTAAATAATGATGAGGTAAAATCATAATGCAATATAGAATTCAAGGACATATGAATTTGATAGATGGGATCATATTGACTTCAAAAGGAGAAAGAAGACAAGATTCAAGAAGGTCACCAAAAGATACTTGAAGAAGTTGAAGTCCATCTAGAGTATGTACATGTTAAATATGATGGTATTATATCAAAGTCTAGAATAATCAAAGACCAAGAAAAGATGATAGAGGTTGTCATTATCTTTGAAAAGATTATAAATGACATGGGTGTGCAAAATGAAGGAAAACCATCCAAGCTGAAACCATATTGACACCCTCATTACCAAGAAAATTTTCAAGAAAGACAAGAAGATCAACATCAACATTACTAAGGAAGAAGATTGAATGATCCACAATATTCATGGAATAGGGAATCCCAAAACCATTATTTGATATGATATTATCAAAGACTAGAAACTGCAACAAATTGGAGAAGTCATAGAAATAACACGTGGAATCAAAGGAAAGAAAAGTATGCAACAACCAACTATAAACAATTAATACCAACAAGAATTGAGTTTGGATGGATTGATCAAGATCAACAACAACAAGAAAGCAGAAATATAAGGAAACCCTATTACTTGGTGTCATCACATGTAAACCCCTTAATTGCAAATCTTTAAGGAAAAATATTTTTGAAATAGGGTACTACGATATCCCATGAGGGGAATATATGGGGATAAATGTATGTGTAGTGGGATAAATATATATGTAATAGTGGTCAATGTAATAAAGAGGCCACATGTGCAATGTGTGAATAGGTGTATATATATAAATCATGTAGTCATTGTTGAGGAACATGGATTTTGAGGTATGAATGTATTGGGGTATTTGGAGGAGTTTCTCCTACTCTTTGAAGAGTTATTTTGTAACTCATCTATCTTATATATTTTTGAGTTATGTGCCATGTTCACATTTGGTGTACATGGTGTGTACTTTGGTTTCTTATGATATTTTAAGTTTTTGATACAAAACAACATGCAACCTAGACAAAGACTTTTGATGAAATAAGGAGGGATAAAATCAAAGAGTTTTAGAAGAGAAAGTTTGGACAACAATGCATACTAGAGCTTAATAAAACCAAATATAAGGTTGGAGAATATGTTTGGGATAATGATAATAGGTTTAATAACTTGCTAGGAAAGTTAACTTTTCTAATACAGGATGTCCAACATATGGAAATGTTTATTGTTGGATTACTTGTTGGCATGTTTTCAAACAGAGGCAGAGTATGCGTGTTTGTCATTGATGGTGAAGATGAGCACGATCAATAGCGCAATGATAATGGAATGGCAATGGGAAGATCAACAGTGAAGAGAAACAATGATCGTTGGATCCCATTCAGAATTCTCGATAACCGCTAGATCTGAATTCAGATAGGAGGAGCGTACAGTAGAAGAGAATAGATCTTAGGGGTCAAATCTGAGCTCGAAGACCGACCGTCGTTGGATCCATAAGAAGGAGCACGGTCTTTACGTGCAAGATGAAGCGGGCCTACAAAATCCCAAAAGGAGGACCGTCCATCTTCAAGAAGGACACGTGGCAAGCGACTAGAATTTCGCTGACCTGCACATTGGAGGAGTCAACGGAACATGGTGTGGGAACTTGTGATATGCGAAATCCCAAGAATTTATTTGGACCTTTGGATCAAGGTATGTTGTGGAACATTGGATGCAGAGGACACATGGCGAGCTATTGGCATTTCCTTGACTAGAAAGTCAAAGAAAGGAGGTGTTATATCCTGTGAAATCGCAAAATGCAAAACCACAACTAAATCTAAGTCGTTGATCAAAGGGATATCATGGACCGTTGATCAGGCATGACAAAGGCCTGTGAAGTTGTGAAATCGTGATAAGATCTTGACCGTTGATCCAAGAGGGACATGTGGTGAGGGATTAACATTTCGCTGACTAGAAAGTCAAAGGAAGGAAATTCTCTAACCTTGCAACTTGCGATATGCGAAATCGCGATAAGGTCTAGCCTGTGGTCATAGACAAGGTCACATCGTCAAAGGCTTAAGGGAAGGAGCTAATTGCTAAGATCCATTTTGGGGATCACAACTTGGAGTGTCGAGACCCTTCATCACAGGAATCCTGAAACGTGAGATCGTGATGAGATCTGGATCGTCAGATCATTGGAGATCTCGACCACTAATCAGACTCGATGAAGTTCATAAGTTTGTGAAATGCGAAACACCTTTTGGTGTAGGCTGTGGTCACCGTCGATGGTCATGTGAGAGGGAGGAGCTAGTGGAGCTAAGCCCCATTTCGGGGATCACAACTTGGAGCATCAAGACCCTTCGACATAGGATTGCCGAAATGCGAAATGCGAAACACATTTTGATTAGGCCCATGGTCACAGCCAGTGGGCATATGGGATAAATGCAAGACCTTGCAAATTTAATCCAATGATGCTTGTTAAATGGAAATTTGATTGAAGGGATACTGTTGATCTTTACGATTAATTGTTCAATTACAATTCAGTTAGCAGAACCGAATCATGGTTCTTGGACAGTTGGTGATTAAGTGGCTGAAGCGTTGTTGTCCTAGGAATTCGAGGTGTAACTGAAGTCGTGTGAAGTGCATAAAAGAAAGATGCAGTGACTGTGTATGGCTGGTTGTTCTGAATGAAAAATGAGTTGAACTGTAAGAAAGAGAAAATTACAGTATGTGCACTGTGAGACCGACAGTATGCACAGTGTGAGATAAAAATCAGAGATGAGTAACAAATGATCAAAAGACAGAAACAAGAGAAGAATTGCAAAACAACTTGAAGCAAAGCGGAATTGCAGAACATATAGAAGCATAGAAGAATTGCAGGACAGAAGAGAAGTGGTAAGAATTGAAACACTTGCATTGTTCATTCAATCATTTTACTTATAAAAATGGAGGTAGGGTGGTGCTAGGGAGGACTGTGGTCCTCTGATATTCAAGTTGATGCTTGAATATTGGGAGTTGTAGCTTCCATTTAGTTGTGGCTAGAAAACATGGTGGCAGGGTGGTGCTTGGGAAAACACAGAGTTTTCTATAAGCAAGTTGGTGCTTGTATAAAT
>JASDQU010368054.1:0-11497 GCA_032191745.1 Picea mariana
TATGGGAAGATTGCAACACCTCTCACTGCTCTCCTCAAAAATAACTCTTTCACTTGGACTCTAGCCATTGCTCAAGCTTTTCAAACCTTGAAGATGGCCATGTGCACCACTCCAGTCCTCACCCTTCCCGATTTCACAAAGACCTTTGTGTTGGAATGTGATGCCTCAAAGAAAGGAATTGGTGCTTTCCTTATGCAAGAGGGTCAACCTTTGGTCTTTACCAGCAAACAACTATCTGAAAGAAATATGGGCAAATCCATCTATGAAAAGGAAATGTTGGCTATTCTACATGCCATTGATCTGTGGCGCCCTTATCTATTGGGGAAACATTTCCAAACTAAGACAGACCATCAAAGCCTCAAGTATTTTCTAGAACAACGCATTTCCTCCCCAGAACAACAAAAATGGGTGACTAAGCTCTTTGGATATGATTATGAGATCATTTACAAGAAAGGCAAAGACAATGTGGTTGCGGATGCACTTTCCCGCAAATATGAGGATGAAGGATCCCTTTTTTCTCTTTCATTCATTGTCCCAGATTGGCTCCAAGCCATTCGCCAGGAATGACTACAAGATCCCAAAAGTTCACAGCTGATCCAACAATTGCAGTCCAATGCTCTAGCTTCCCCAGGGTACTCTTGGCTCCATGATGAACTTCGATACAAAGGCCGTTTGTATTTAAGTAAACAATCAAAGCTTAAATCCACAATACTTTTTGAGCTTCATGCTACACCCACAACAGGGCACTCTGGGTTCACCAAAACCTATGATAGGGTCAAACGCTCCTTTTTCTGGGATGGTATGAAATAGGACATTCATAATTTTGTCGCTGAATGTGATGTATGTCAATGCAACAAGGGAGAAATAGTCAAGTCTCTGGGCACACTACAACTGCTCCCGATTCTACCTGCTATTTGGAAGGATATCTCTATGGATTTTATTATCGGCTTACCCAAATCTGGAAATAAATCTGTCATCATGGTGGTTGTTGATCTCCTTTCCAAGTATGCTCATTTCTGCGCCCTTCAACACCTGTTTACAACATCCACAGTGGCTCAAATTTTCATGGATCAAGTATTTAAGCTTCATGGCATGCCACACTCTATTATTTGTGATCACGACCCAACTTTCACAAGCAATTTTTGGCAAGAACTGTTCAAGATACAAGGCACTGAATTGCATCTTAGCACAACTTATCATCCCTAGACTGATGGCCAAACGGAAGTTGTCAACAAGTGCTTGGAAACATATTTGAGGTGTTTTGCCTCGGAAAAGAAAAATCAGTGGGCTCAATGGTTACCCCTAGCTGAATGGTGGTACAACACTTCATAACATACAACTACATGCATGACTCCTTTTGAAGCAGTATATGGACAGAAGCCACCTTCAATTCTCTCATACTTACCACGTGCCTCGAAGGTCCAGGCGGTTGACCTAACACTTACAGCTCGAGAGGCT
This sequence comes from Picea mariana, assembly GCA_032191745.1. NCBI lineage: Eukaryota > Viridiplantae > Streptophyta > Pinopsida > Pinales > Pinaceae > Picea > Picea mariana. The sequence continues at coordinate 1,459 of JASDQU010368054.1, forward strand.
ATTCTCCATACACTCAAAGAGAATTTGGTCATGGCACAGAATCGCATGAAGCAACAAGCAGATCAAGGTCACTCTGAACGTCAATTTGCAGAAGGGGATCAGGTGTTTCTTCGACTGCAACCTTACAATCAAACTTCCCTCCAAGCCAAGCATTGTTAGAAGCTAGTGCCCAAATTTTATGGTCCTTATAACATTCTCAAGCGTGTGGGACAAGTAGCCTATCAGTTAGCTTTGCCCAGCCATTCGAAGCTACATCCTATTTTTCATGTTTCATGCTTAAAGAAGGTTTTTGGAGCTAAGTGCCAAATTCAAACCAACCTTCCAGAGTTAGCTGAAGAAGGATCCATTTGGCTATAGCCAGAAGCAGTTTTGGACCAACGTGAGCATCGCCTATGTTAGAGAACCATCAAGGAAGTGCTAGTCCAGTGGAAATATACGACTCCAGTAGATGCCACTTGGGTACCAGCTACCATTTTGCAACAATTTCCCCATCTCAAGCCTTGAGGACAAGGCTGTTTTTAAGGGGGCGGACATGTTAGGGTCCTAACCCGCACATAGGTAGAACAATATATTCGGATGTAATAAAGGTCAATATTAATAAGGCCTTTCAATAAAATAGAATAAGGCGGATGTAAGAAGACCTAATAGAAGCTTCCGCTTCTAGAAGGATCTTCCTATAGATGCTTCCTTTTAGTATAAATAGGAGTCGAGGGTATGAGAACCCTAGCTTGGATATTATTGTAATAGAGATCTGCTCAACTGGAGGTTGCCCCCTCGAAGAGGCCATTGAACATTGCTTTCAGATTCAAAGTGTTATTTCTGTTATTATTCTCTTATCATTTCAGTGCTATTGTGGTGAATGTTCTGGTTATATTGCTGTTATTCTGCCATTTCTAGCATTTTATTTCTGTTTTGCATACATTTTATATCTGGTATATTACAAAATGTATCATATCTCCCTTGGTCTGCAGCCCAATCTAGGAGAAGGTCCGCTCGATGTTGAAACATCAACAATCCCTCTTAGTTAGGGAAACAACTACTGTCCAGAGACACACAGTCTCCGCCAGTGGTACACAACCACCATAGTAGCAAAAGGTTTGTCACACATGGCACTCCCATGTGGACTTGTAGAGGCTACCCCCTCTAGGAACACTTAGGGTCAACTCCCCATAGTGTGTGACGTCAAGGTAAACTCCCTTGACATGTCCTCATGTGCTTTCCACATGGGACATTGGGATATAAGCCCAAATGCACTTATCCCTTCTCAAATAAGTGTCCCACTTATCCCTTCTTGAATAAGTTTTCTCACATATCAACTCAACTCAATTCACAGAGGAGTACGATCTGGAGAAAGTTTGTCACACATGGAACTCACATATGGACTTTTAGAGGCTACACCCTCTAGAAACACTAGGTTCAACTCCCATAGTGTGTGATGTCAAGGGTCAACTCCCTTGACACATCCTCATGTGCTCTCCACATGGGACGTTGGGATATAAGCCCAAACACACTTATCCCTTCTCAGATAAGTGTCATCACAGATCAAATCAACTTAGTCACATAGGAGTATGATATGGAGAATGTCTCAAGAAGTTGCAAACATCAACACTCCCTCTTAGTGAGGGAGGCATTCTCTGCCATGACAACTCTGTCACAGAAGTACTTGAACTTCATCCTGGTTTGGAAAGAATATCAACAACCTGCTCATCTGTAGGAAGGTACAACATCGATACTTCCTTCCTCTACACCATGTCTCAGATGTAATGGTACTTGATCTCAATGTGGTTCGATTTTTCATGAAACATTGGATTATCTGAGATCTTCACACAACTTTGGTTACCATAATGACTAATGGTGGAATCCGACACATGTTCGGATAAATCTGCAAGGAGATTGCGAAGCCACACTGCTTCATGGATTGACATACTTAATGCAATGTACTCTGCTTCTGCTGTGCTCAAATCCACAGAAGTCCATTTCCTGCTACACCAAGAAACCATGGAAGATCCCAAAGTGAAGAAACACTCGAAGGAGATCTTTCTATCCACTGTGCTCCTTGCCCAATCAGAGTCAATATATTATTTCCATATTATATCAATACTAGAAGTATATCTCAGACCATTTCCAAATGTGCCTCACAGGTATCTCAACCCATGCTTCACAACAATCCAGTTTGTCTATCTCGGCTGACTCATAAACTGGCTAAGTGCACTCACTACATATAAAATATTTGGTCTGGTGTTAACCAGATACATCAATTATCTAATCAACTGTCTGTACAGAGTCAGATTAATTTCACCAGAATCAGAAGAAGACACACTTAGTTTCTTCGGATTCGTCACCATTGGTGTAACCATGAGCTTCAAGTTCAACATCCCAAACTTCTTCAATATCTCAACTGTGTACTTCCCCTGACTCATGAAGATCTCATCAGTTCTTTGCCATACCTCTAGTCCCAAGAAGTAGTGCATCATACCAAGGTCCTTCATCTCAAACTTAGAGGCCAACACATACTTGCATTCAACAATAAGGCTCTCAGTATTGCCGAGGAATAAATCATCAACGTAGAGGACCAAAATCAGGGACTCGCCATTAACAATATTGTAGTACAGACTAGTATCGACAACACTTTTGTTGAAGCCCAAAAATCATCAGGTGTCCATCAATCCTCGCATACCAAGCTCAAGGTGGTTGCTTGAGTCCATACAAGGCCTTCTTCAACCTGCACACATGAGACTCCTTCTCATGTATCACGAAACCATATGGCCGCTCGATGTATACTTCTTCCTCAATCTCTCCATTGTGAAAGATTGTCTTTACATCCATCTGATGTACTCTCCAACCCATGGATGTTGTAGGGGAAATAATCATCTGGATAGAAGTGTATTGAGAAACAAGAGAAAATGTCTCCTCATAATCTATCCCCTCCACCTGAGAGAATCCTCTAGCAACAAATATCATTTTGTGCCTCTCGATTCTCCCATCAACTATGTGTTTGATCTTGTAGATCCATTTGGAAGTCACTACAGAATTCCCCTCAGGTCTTGGAACAATATCCCACACATCATTCTTCATGATGGATTGATACTCCTCCATCATGGCATCTCTCCATATTGGATGATTAGTTGCCTCCTCATAACAATAAGGCTCAAAATGAATGATATGGCTCATATCTGTGGCATAGCATGAATTTCTCTAAGTTATCTTTCTCACTCGGAAGGTACCACGAGGAGCTGCATATCCTTCTGCTTCCTGCAGAGTCTGACGATCCCATGTTGGTCTCTTTCGACCTATTGCAATATCTCTGGGAACATCAACTTGAGATACATGATTAATGGGATCAATTGGCTCAATTTGATCAATATCCATGTGAGATCCTCTATATCTATTAAAGGATACCTCCTCCTCAAAGATAACATCTCTACTCACCTCAATCTGTCTTTGACCACGGATGTAGATCAAGGATGCCTTCAAAGACTCATTGTACCCCACAAATGTACCCTTTATGCCCGAAGAGTCTAGATTGATCCTTTTCTCCTTGGGTACATGAATGTATACTGGACACCCATATATCCTGAAGTCTCCAACCTCAGGCTTCACTCCGGTGAAGGCCTCCTCGAGCGTCATGTTCCTCAAAGTCTTATGAGGACTTCTGTTCTGACCATACACTGCAGTCATGGATTCCTTTTCCCACATAAACATAGGTAAATTTTGATCATGCTAAGTCATCTTGGACCATACTTGATATATCGAGGTTCCCTCATGAAACCAATGTCTCAGAAGACATATCGAGGTTTCCTCATGAAACCAATGTCTTGGTTCCTTCATATGACTATCTGAGGGAACCATGAATTGATAAATGACACCATGTACATGCGCGAAACCATGTCTCCTTCCTTGGTAAACCTCTCTTTCCTCCAATTCCTTGTAATCAATGGATTCTAGGAGATCAAGGGAAAAATTCCATCCACCATCGGAAATCTCTTTCATCTCAAGTAGCTCTATCTTGAGAACAATAATCTCCCCAGCCAAATTCCACTGTCTATCAGAAAATTATCTTTGCATTATCATTGCTCGAGATGCTTTCCCTCAATGACAACCATCTCCCAATTACAAGGGAAAAATCTAGCTCTAAATACAACTCAATCTGTCTAAAATTCGCTTCCTTCATGTTATCCCACTCAATATCCATAATGAATCTCATCATCATCACACCAATAAGAATGAGGGGAGGCCCCACGACCCAAGGTGGGATGTATGCAAGAAGAGGAGTGAAAAACAATGCCAGAAAGAAATAAAATCCCACACTTACTGCAGTCAATCCCATTCTCCCTCCTTCTAAGAATACTAGTAAATGACTCTATATACATAGTCACACGAGATGTCCCAAGATCCTAGCCAACAACAATAGCAACCACTTTTCTCATATATGCAAAATATTGGCCTTCAAACTCGCCTTTCTCATCCATAAATCCTGTAAACTTAGCCATTGAATATAACGTCCCAGTTGTGTCCAGTAAATCGACGTAGAATAATGTAACGAGAGCAACCCAGAGGTCAGTTTTTCCAAATTCAGCAAAGTTGAACGTTCCTGCCGTGCTTTTGATTCTATGAACATCTATGATATTATTAAAATATCAAAATGACTGGTTTCCTTGGCGAGTGTATGGGAAATAGGTCACTTGAGTACCTCTAATCTACGATAATAAGGTCACTAACGTAATCCCATAAATAATTGCTCCATTTATTTTCTTCATCAAACAATAACTTATGATAATAAATCCTACTATTTCGAACCAGAACATGGGGATTTCCATGCGATGGTTAGTGCAAAGTATCTCAACAGAAGTAGCTACACCGGGGATCAGAGCCATGGTTCCATTCATAGTCTTAACAAGAGCTATATGGCTCTTATATTGGATGGGGCATGCATAGATATATGGCTCTTATATTGGCTGGGACATGCAGAGATTGTTAGAAGAGTCGAAGGGATGAAACCCACGAGACCAATTCCTTGGTCGGATTAAATGCCTATGAAGGCGATAAATAGTTCGATCTCCGTTGTAGATGATAATCGAACGGGTCTCGGTATCAACATTGCTCTAATACCATGTTGTTGTTGTTGNTTGTTTTTTTTTTTTTTTTTTGTAATAAATATTACCTTGGCCCTCCCGTGAGGGAGTCAGCCCAGTGATGCAACCCCCCTTCCCTCCTGGGGGTTCTGCAACCTCCCGGTCAAGGATCTTCATTCACTGAGCTGGATTAGCTCTTCGGGCTCTTGCTTGAACCCCAAATGACTTTACACAGGCCCTCTAACTCCTTAGGCGTAGGTCATGTGAGACCTGCGGGCCCTTTTCCTTAGAGCTATTCGAATCTCAATGCCAATGGGCGCTAGCTCTTCTGGCTAAGCCCCCTGCCTTTCATGTGACCATAGACTACGATTGTGGGCCAGATCCATTCATGACTCCGCGCTTCATAGCTTTCGCGAACTAATTGCTCCCTTTTTTTTGATCTCCAAATTGGTGAATTCTCTGGGACCAATCCTACAATCCACGCTCTCCTCTTATGTGACCTCGGGCTGTGACCCGAGGCTTAATATCCTAGGTGCTCTGGACTCTGGGCTTCAACCATTTCAACTGTATCCGTCGCCAAATCTTACGAACCCTAAACCACGAATATAAATGGCGTGAGAATCACTCTGCACTTCACACTTCATGAAGTTTGAGTTGTTCTCCTTGCAAATATTCCGAAGTCCAAATCCTCAAACTCTTAGATCTGCTTCCACCTATCTCCCTAGATGATGCATGGTTCCGATAGGTTTCAGAACTTCAAGACTTCGTGAGTCCGCTCTCCTGTGCACTTTCAAAATATTTAAGTCTCGTGCACTTGCCTCTGATCCAACGAATGTTGTTCCTTCATGCTCAGATCTAACGGTTAAGATCTGTTCTCTTTATGCACGCTCTTCTGAGTGTCTGGACATGAAATTAGATAACCCAGATTTCTTCCTCTACTGCTGATCTGACGACAGTTGTTGCTCCTCCTCTTGAGCTTGCACTTTCTCCCGAATTTGGGAAAATTTCTAAGAGTCAAAGGCTATGACCTTTGATCTTTCTCTTGAGATCCCAACTACTCCGAGTCTTGCTTGCGATCTTGAAAATATGCTATCTCTCCTTGATATTGGCAACACAATTAAATATCGGCCCTGCCGCACACTTGCGCTCTTCATGCAACTTTACACTAATCCTCCTGAGATTCTCGAACTGAAATTAGTTCGCTTCTACCCACACTCCTTGTACTATCTCTTCTAATTTTTTTTTTTAACTGACTCAGAACTCTAAAAGGGTCATGGCCCCTCTACTTTCTCTCAAAGGAATTCTTCGTGCCCTCCTGGAAACCTCCTATTCAAAGCACACCTTGCTGATATTTACAGAGTATTCAGTACTCTGTGAGTGTCTTCTCCTTGAAAATTCTCTTCTCTCTGAAATCGAACCAGAGTTCCCCTTGTGCACACTTGCACCTGCTCAATGCCCTCCTGGCAAAGATCTACAAAATATTTAGCAATTTTGTTTCTCTTTGCCTCCTCTGCACAATATGTCCTCCAAGATATTCAAAACCATTGAGGATCCTCCTTGAGTCTGTAAATGTTCTAGTATGCCCCCTTGGCATGTTCTCTCCTAAACTCAAAGCAGAGGTCAGATACACACTCCTTGCATTGGCTCACAAAGTTTTCACACTCTGTCACCCACTCCTTGCACTTAGCCTAAATAACCCATAACAATTCCAACAAACTCTCAAAGATAGTAGAATCTATCTTCACCCTGCAGATGGAAATGATTCATACCCATCTACAACATAAGCTCATATAATCACAAATGACATTCATTCATAAACATATAAACACACAGAATCATATGCAGGAAAAACTACTTTTTGTATTATCTTTGAATGTCTATAGAGATGTTTACAAAGACTGGACTGCAACAGAGTCTCAGTTCTCTCCTCCTTCTCCTCTATTATTTACCTCCTATCTTCCCTTACCTTTTTTTGAAATCAGATACAAAGATCTTTTACAAAAGAGGGGCTCCTCGAGATCTCCCTCCAAGATACCCAACTCTCATTAATTACATTGAATTACATTCAATGGCCATCTAGTCCGAATTGGATCTATATCTTATCATCCCGTCAACCATTAAAGGTGACCTTGTCTCCCGTCTTCTCAAAGGCTTGAATCGACTCTACCAAGTCTTACAACATTTAATTGCATTTAATACAAATTGAAATTTGAAAATGAGGGAAAAATGAGAGGGTTGGCGCCTCTCCCCTCCTCGAATGCGCTTTAATGTGCTGACTGGCTGGCGCATTGCTAAGGTGGAGCGATGCTCCTACATCATACTCCACTGCTGTGAAAAATTCATGAGCTCCTTCTCATGAGCTTCCCAGCTTTGTTAAAGTCCCCCTGGATCCCAAACTCTCCTTTGGAGCTATCCTCTTGCTCCTATGCTATGTTGTTGCTGCTTATTTTTCTTCTTCTCTGCTGCTATAGCAGGATCTCCTCTGCTCAGCTTCCCTTTGATGACTACTTCTTGTGCTGACCTCGACATCAATCTCCTGATCTTCTCAATCACCTCGTCCAACTTCTCTGTTGGATGGCTCTCCTTATGCAGTCTTCTCGGATGCAACTCTTTCTTGGAAATGGGTAGATCAACCTGATCCCCCATGCTATTTTCTCCATCTCTTGTGGCCTTAGATTTCCACCCTGCTACAGACTCTAGTTCTGCAGTCTCATCATTGAGATGATATCCATCTATCTCCTCTAACAAATTTCCTTCTGTCAGCTCTCCTACTGGTATATTTCCAACTTCCTCCAGCTACTCCTTGGGCTGATATGCTCCTCCACTTGTTTCCAACTTAACCTATTGGATGCGATGACTTTTCACTATCACCCTTATCTCCAGGGATTCCAGTTATTTATACAGATCAACAAAGTCCATTACTTCTTACTACCCATTGCTGCTTTCTGGCCAACAACTTTTGAACATGCCATTTTTCCTTCCTGTTCAGAAGCCATTCGTACCTCTACTGTACCTTTGCCTCCAGCTGGAATGTCAGTTGTTCCATTCTTTCTCTTATATCAATGAGATCTAGATCCATGTCTGGTTTTCTTTTCTACTTGCGGCCCTTTCTCTAACCACATTCATGGCCTTTAGTGGCCATTTTCACCTTATACCTTCCCTCCCAGAAAGTCTGTTGTTCACCCTGCAACTGAGAGCATCTCCATCTTCTCTTTCGGATCACCTGGCTGTTTAATTTGTTGTTGCACACTTGCAACAATATTTCTCATAGAGAATCAATATTCTTCCTTCACCTTCACCTGTTTTCTACAGGAAAAATTTAGTTTCTAATACTACTTGACGTAGCTAGACTATCTTCATCCCCTTTCTCTCCTTTTGCCTAAAATCTACAGACAAAAATCAGATCTGATACCACTTGATGTACCCCCCCTCCCCTCCTGGGGGTTCTGCGACCTCCTGGTCAAGGATCTTCGTTCACTGAGTTGGATTAGCTCTTTGGGCTCCTGATTGAACCCCAAATTACTTTACATAGCCCCCCTAACTCCTTAGGTGCAGGTTCTGTGAGACCCGCGTGACATTTTCCTTAGCGATGTTTGAATCTTAATGCCAATGGGCTCTAGCTCTTCTGGATAATCCCCCTTCCTTTCATGTGACCACAGACTATGACCGTGGGCCATCTCCCTTCGTAAATCCACGCTTCATAGCTTTCACAAACTACTTGTTCCCTTTTTTCCGATCTCTGAATCGACGAATTCTTCGGGACTAATCCTACAGTGCATGCTCTCCTCTTATGTGACCTTGGGCTATGACTCAAGGCTTAATATCCTAGGCGCTCTGGACTCTGGGCTTCAACTGTTTCAACTGCAGCCGTGGCCAAATATTCCGAACCCTGAACCGTGAATATAACTGGCGCGAGAATCACTCCGCACTTCACGAAGTTTGATTTGTTATCCTTGCAAATCTTCCGAATTCCAAATCCTCGAACTCTCAAATATGCTTCCACCTATCCCTTGGACGGTGCATGATTCCGATAGGTTTCAAAACTTTGGAACTTCGTGAGTCCGCTCTCCTATGAACTTTCAAAATATTTAAGTCTCATGCACTTGCCTCTGGATCCAACGGTTGTTGGTCCTTTGCGCTCAAATCTAACGACTGATATCTGTTCTCTTTCTGCGCGCTCTTTTGAGTGTCTGGACGTGAAATTTGATGACCTATATTTCTTCCTCTGCAGCTTATTTGATGACAACTATTGCTCCTCCTCCTGGTCTTTCACTTTCTCCCGAATTTGGGAAAATTTCTAAGAGTCAAAGGCTATGGCCTTTGATCTTTCTCCTGCGAGCCCAACTACTCTGAGTCTCACTTGCACTCTTGAAAATGATGTCTCTCCTTGAGCTGGGAAACAAAATTAAATATCGGCCCTGATGCACAATTGCACTCTTCGTGCAACTTTACACTGCTCCTCCTAAGCTTCTCGAACTGAAATCAATTTGCTTCTATGCACACTCCTTGCACTATCTCTTCCGATTTTTGTTTTTAAACTGACTCAGAACTCTCGACCTCTCTACTTTCTCTCAAAGGACTTCTTCATGCCCTCTTAGAAACCTCCTGCTCAAAACACTCCTTGCTGATCTTTCTAGATTATTCATTACTCTATGAGTGTCTTCTCCTTGACACTTCTCTTCTCTCTGAACTCGAACCAGAGTTCTCCTTGTGCACACTTGCACCTGCTCAATGCCCTTCTGACAGAGCTCTACAGAATCTTCAACAATTCTGTTTCTCTGTGCCTCCTTTTATCCTCCAAGATATTCAACAACCTTGAGGATCCTCCTTGAGTCTGTAAATGTTCTGGTATGCCCCCTGTTGAGTGAAAATATTGTCGTTTAATTTCGTCGTAGTAATTGCCCAACCATTTAATTTGTCAATCCGAGGTTCGTAGGCTTACGAAGCACATGCACTATATATGCACG
>JASDQU010368057.1:0-11497 GCA_032191745.1 Picea mariana
CGTTGTTGATTCAGTATTGCTCACCTCTCTTATTGGGATTCCTTCATCAACCTTTAAATCAATTCAATCAACTAATTTATGCAATCTTTTATTAAAGCATCTGTATCCTTCATTGTTGGTAGCATATCCTAATAAGATGCCTTCATTATCCTTGTCATCATACTTACCAAGGTTTTCATTATTATTCTTAATGTAGCACTTACTCCCAAAGACTTTGAAGTGTTTGATTGAAGCAGGTCTTCCATACCACAGTTCATAAGGTATCTTGTCACTATGTGGTCTGAGGTGGGCTTTGTTAAGAATATGGACTATTGTGTGTATTGCTTCTACCCAGTAAGTTTGACCAATGTTCTTCTCATTCATCATTGACCTGGCCATTTGCTGAACTGTTCTGTTTTGCCTCTCAACTACTCCATTTTGTTATGGAGTTCCTAGGATTGTGTATTCTATCTTGATCCCATGTTTATCACAGAATTCCTTGAAATCACTTGACATAAATTCTCCTCCTCTTTCTGATATTACTACCTTTAACCTCTTTCCTGTTTGATTCTCAGTTAGAGCCTTAAATATTTTAAATTTCTCAAATGATTCATCTTTTTCTTTGAGAAAAGTAGCCCAAGTAAGTCTGGAGTGGTCGTCAATGGTCAACATAAAGTAGTTTCCCTTCCCTGTTCCTTCCTATCTTGATGGTTCACACAAATGCATATGAACTAATTGGAGTGGTTTCTTTGTTGAAGTAGAGTTCTTGGGTTTAAACTATGTACTGGTTAGCTTTCCTACTTGGCAGGGTTTACACACAGAATTTTGTGGTTTTTATATTCTTGGAAGATCTTTTACCGCCTCAAGATTTTTGAGCTTGATTAAGTGATCAAACTTTAGATGTCCAAGTCTCATATGCCATAACCATATTTCATGATGTTTTCTTAGATGACACTCTTCTCTATCTTCTTTCAGTACATATACATTATTATTCATCCTTATGCCTTTATCCACCACTTGTCCTGAGTTTACGGACTTTATCTTGCAATCCTTGGAATTGAACACCACTTCACATCCTTTTCAACCCATCTACAAGCAAAACATCTTGGGCTTTTCCTTTATCATTATTCAAACTCACCATCCCTTTACCCTTTATTATACCAGGAGCATCATTTCCAAAGGTTACACTTCCTGATTTGCTTTCACTTAGAGACAAAAACTTACTTTTGTCTCCCATCATATGTTTGGAGCATCCACTGTCAATATACCAGGGGTTCTTTTGTCTTTGAGATGACAACACTAATCCACACTTGTCATTTTATTTCTTCTTCCAAACCTTGATGTTTTCAGTAGAGGGATTCAGATCTGATTCATAGTTCCGTAAGCGACAGTCTGCAAATTTATGTCCATAATTATGGCAGGTGTAACATTCTAGTTCATTGAATAAAGGATCATAACGATTGTTATGCTTAACCTGTGTCATTTTCCCAACCATCACATGATTTGTAGTCTGTGATTGTTTGTTACTTGGATGTCTTATTCTTTGTTGTGGCAGATATCTATTCCTTGAGTGTTTTGATTTCTCATATCTAAATCTTAAAGAACAGTTTACAACTTTGTGACCAAAGTTAGAACAGAAAAAACAATATCCATAGAAAAATCCTTTGTACCTGGAAAATGGATGTCTTCTTTGAGCAGGTCGATTTCTTCCATGTTGATGATTTCCTTGTTCTAAAGATTCAGTTCTGGTACTTTTTCTTTCACTCTTCCTTGGTGGCTAATTATCTTCCTCTCTTTCTCCATATTTGTTGTTGTCAATGAATGTATATTTGACAAACTTGATGGATTATTTGTTGCTTGGTTGACTACATCTTGATCCTTCTTCATAACCCAAACCAATTTTCAAATTTGGATTCCTTTGCTGATTCAGAATGGTGGTTAATCCTTCTGAGGCTTTAATGATTGGAATATTTTGTAGATACAATGCTTTGAACTTCTCCATCTCTTTTCTGGTTTTTACTACCCCTTCTTCCAAGGCTTCACATCTTGCCTTCTTCTCTGATAACTGTTGTTTCAGAATGTCCTCTATTTTCTTTACCTCTTCTAACTCCACCTTTAGCAAGGCAAAGTCTTCATCAGGTTTTTTAGCATTATTTTCAAACTGCATCACCAATTGTTTTTGTTTTCTCTTCTCGAGTCTGAGTCTATCAATATCTTCTAAGGAACTGATTAGTTCACCTTCCATATCAACCACATATTCTTCATCATTAACATCACTTCCTTTTTTTTTATTATCATAATCCTCTTTGGCCATAAGCACAAAGTCATTAAGCTTATCTTCATAGGAAGATTCACTATCTGTGTCTTCTGAAAAGTCATCATTGTTCACACATAAACTTTTGTTTTTACCAAATCTCTTGGGTTTGTACTTATTTTCACCTTCAAAATTCTGATCCTTCTTCTTTTGTGGACACTATGAAAAGTGACCTATCTTTTCACAGTTAAAACACTTGAAGGGAAACTTTCCTTGATACTTGCCTGATCCTTTCTTTAGTATTCTCACAAATTTTGCTTCAATTTCATCAAGTTCAGATTCCTCATTCTTATCTTCTTTAAAAGAAGCTTCTCTAGTGTTGGATTTATCTTTACCTATCCTCATTTCATATGTAGTCAACGTTCCTAAAAGTTTATCAAAATCCAAAGATTTTATATAATTAAGTTCCTCTATAGCAGAGACCTTTGGGTTGAACCTATCTGGCAAAGATCTTAAAATATTTTGGACTAAAACTACATCTTTAAACTTCTCACCAAGACTTTTAATGGCATTCACTAGTTCTTCAACTCTCAGAAAGTACTTCCCAATAGTTTCACCCTCTTTCATCTTTAGTTGTTCAAACTGTAATTTGTAGAATTGAAGCTTGGCATCCTTTACCTTCTCATTACCTTCATAACTACTAATGAGTTTGTCCCACATTTCTTTGGCAGTTTCTGAGTGCACGACTTTTACAAATTCTGCTTCTGCAAGCCCACTCAGAATAACATTCATAGCCTTAGAGTTGAAGTTGAATTATAACTTGGCATCCTTATTAACTAATATAACTGGCTTTACATAACCAGTCTCTACCACATCCCATACATCTACACCTAAATCCATTATGTAGGTTCTCATCCTAACTTTGAAGAAGGCAAAGGTTGTTCCATTGAATAGAGGGACCTTATTGGTTGAAGTTCCTTCATGGATTGACATGTTTAAGATTATTGATCTACCTTTAAATAAAAGGAACTGGCTCTGATACCAATTGTTGGAGAACTGAGAGGGGGGATGAATCAGTTGTTACTGTGCTTAAACAATTATGCCCATTTTAAAATCTTCACAGAACACTCAATGACGATCACAATGATGCAGAGAAGTAAGCAATAGAATATTAAACATCAATCACACACATGAAATATATAGAGACAGATATTTCCTAAGGAAACCCATAAAGGGTAAAACCTCTTCTTCTTGATATGATAAGTCATCTTTATTTTCTTTACATTATCATTATTATGATCTCCAACTCCTCTTGAGGCTACAACCTCTATTTTACAATAAGAAACTTGCTGAGAACACCAACTCATTGGTTTCTCTAGCACCCACTAGAAGGAAGCACCAACTCCTGAAGTGTTCCAACACCAACTGGATGGAACCACCAACTTCCATTCACATAGGCACCAACCTGTATAATAGAGAACAATAGTTCTCCCTTGCACCGCCCTGCCACCCTAGTTTTTCTGGCTGCAACCAGATGGAAGCTCAAACTCCCTGTGTTCAAGCACCCACTTGAAACTCTGAGGACACCAGTCCTCCCTAACACCTCCCTACCACCCTAAAATATAAATATTTTCTTTTTATAACGTTATCATAGTGATACAACATTTATCTATGGCTTACCAGTCTCATTATTGTTCTGCTACACTGCTCTTCTTTGCCTGCATTAGTGTCTCTCTCCTCGCATCTGTTGTGCTTTCTGTTCTTCTCTCATATATTCATTTCTATTCCTTGCTTCTTCTGTGCTTTAGCTCCTGCACACCGCATGCTTCTACCCACATGAATCACACTCAAAAACCCCTCTGTCTCTTCTATGTTCTACGTTTTTATACCCTCTGTGCACCTTATGCATCATGCGCAATACCTCTGCATGCTCCTTTTCAGTGTCATTGTTCTACCCTGCATGTTGTTCACTTCATCTCTTCCTCCCAACTGCATAGTTAACTTGCAAATTTCCTTCCCTTCTCTATTCTGCATGTGTTTTTCATGTCGAGTCCTCTGCTTGATCATCATCACAACTCCTTATATTCTCTGATAGTTCTATTGCCAGTGATTTCATCATCAGTAGGCTTCTTGAGATTCTTTGCCTTCTCTGGCAGTGCAACTCTCGTCTTCTTTGTCACAGTCGATATTATCCTCCCTATTATAGTTACAGACTTCGACACTTTTCCATATGTCAATTGTCTCTATGATGAGTCTTTGTTCCACTGATACTTACTTCGAGACCCTTCAGCTCCTTTGGCGATTACATTGGGATTCTTCGAATTCTCTGGTAGATGCAATCAGACATTTTCTGCACTTACCGTTAGTCCGTCTCTAGTAGTTGCTCAGAGAACTTCCATGCACTCATGCCTTTGGCGCCTTTTCCCTTCCTGAGAAAAAATTCACAGTGGTCGTTATATTTTCTGACTAATACCATTTCTTTCACGTGACCAGTGGATGTGACCTGGGGCCAAGCACTAGGGTGCTTCACGATTTCTCTTTTCGCGATCTTCTGCTGCGAGTTGCCTTGAATCTCCCAACTCACGAAATCCAAAATAATCCATATCGTATCAATGGTCCAGATCTTTCCCTTTGATCAACGACTGCGATCAAATCGTGATTTTTCATTTCACGATTTCCTACCATGAGTTGCCTCGAATCTCTCAACTCATGAAACTCTGAGGTGGAGCTTAGCAATGCTAGCTCCTTCCCTTCTTTTCCCCTGATGTGACCACAGCCCTATTCGAAAAGGCATTTCACGATTTCAGCGATCTCCATTGTAGAGCCTAGCGACGTGCTAGCTCCTCCCTTAATCTTCATCAATGTTACCACCAGTTGTGACCAGGGGCCAAGAAAGAGGGGTGCATCACGATTTTGCATATTGCAAACTCCTGCTATGAGTTTCCTCGATACTCCCAAATCACGAAACTCTGAAATGATTCATATCAGATCAAGGGTCGAGATCTCTCCTTTTGATCGACGGTTGTGATCAATATCACAGACTTGGACTTCATATCAGATCAACGGTCCATATCCTCGGTGATCTGATGACTCATATCATTTCGCAACTTTGCATATCGCGAGTTCCTACAACTCTCACCTTTGACTTCTCCAGCTCGCGAGTCAGCAAAATGTTGATCTCTCACCATGTGTCGTCTGGATCCAATGACCCAGATCATTTCACGACTTTGCATGTCACGAGTTCCTACAACTCTCACCTTTGACTTCTCCATTTTTCGAGTCAGCAAAATGTCGATCTCTCGCCACGTGTCCTATGGATCCAACGGTTCAGATCTCATCGCGATTTTTCATTTCGCGGAATTGGAGGATGGATCTTAGCAATTATCCTCTTTGCAGTTATAATGGATCCAATGGTTGTTATTCTTTCATGCTTCGATCCGATGGCTGAGGTCTAATCTCCTCCTCTGCACGCTCCTTTTTGGACTTTGATCTGACGACCATCGGGTATTCAAGATTGGTGATCCAACAACCATTGTCGCTCCTCCTTCTGAGCTTACGCATCCTCCCGACTTGGAAGAAATTCTAAGTGTCAAAGGTTCTGCAACCTTTGATCATTCTACGAGCCTTGCTGTATGGGATCTCGTCTGTGCATCTCAGAACGCTATTTCTCCTGAGATTTGGAAAAAATTTCCCTCGGCCCTGGCACACACTTGCGTTATCCATGCAACTTTGCACTATTCCTCCCGAGCTTCTCGGGCTTGCTCTTGTGAGTCTTCGTTGTTGTTCTTTCCATGCACACTTTTCCTATAAACCTTTTGTGTCTTTTATGTTGTTCTTTCTATGCACACTCTGCCTGTAAACCTCCCAAAATCGTTGTTGTTCTTGCCATCAATGACAAGCACACTCTGCTTGAAAACATGCCAACAACATATAATATTATGATATCCTTTTATGTGTTTCATCTCAATCCCACGCCACCCAAATTTACTACAAGATCCACCTCACTGGACGTTGGTGCATTAGCCCTTGTTTCTTACTCATCATTGCACACATACTATACCAAAGCCTTCCTATAATGGATTACCCTAGAGTAGCACATTTTTTTCCATTTGGTAGCCATTTTGAGTTTTTTCCATAGGATTGAGAGTCCTTCTAGATTGAGTTTGCATTGTGAGACACATTATGCTTTCTTATCTCTTTCTATCCTTTTCAACAAGGGCTCCTACCCTTTTATTTGGTTGTTCGTTGTCGCAAAATTTCATCCTCCTCACTTCCTTTGTTGCTTATTGCTTTTTTTTCGTTGTTGGGCTTGTTACCCCCTCACTTATATGGGTAACTAGAGGATATTTTTCCTCCATGATCCACACTATGGACAACAGTTCCAATGATGACATTCTGAACTCTCCATAGACAATTTCCCATATATTCCTTCCATTACATGCTTATCTCACTCACATTAGATGACTTTGTGCATTACACATTGAGGTACATTGTTCTAATACTTCATATTGAGTGATATTGTCAATGTTTTGGGCATGAAAATGGTTATCATGCGTTGAATTGAATAATGATTCATGATGCTTTGGATTTATAATTTTTTCCTTGTTTCACCTTGGTGGTCATCATCATCTCCTAGTCAAGTATTGTTACTTTTGGTAAAAGTTGTACTAGTTGGGGGCCCTAATAGGGATAATGTGTTTGTATCCCTTTCCATACATAACATATTTCATCTGTCTTTTCTCCATTTTCATTTATTTTGGGTTGGTTGTTACATGTATCCCAAATATTTCCATGCTTCATAATCTCATGAGAAGAAGGGGCTTGACCCGAGGTTGTTGCAGCTTTATAAAAAAATTGATATAGAAAGAGAAAAATACCTATTTCAAAATGCAAGGCAAAGAAACAAACAAGAAAAACAAAGTCTAAAAAACCAAGAAAGAAAGTGAAGCATGACCTCTACCCCCTTGCTAAGAGGCCATCACCCCAAGTCCTGTGCAATGAATGCATACCTAACAAAAGGACTTAGAAAATGAAGATCAAAATCCAAAAAGGTTGAAGCAATAAAGAAAAAGGAAAACATGGGTTTGGAAAGACACAGTGCAAAGGAAAGGGTACCTCTTTGCATAATCACTCCTTCTACAAAGGCACTCATGTGGATGAATATCATGCATGACCTTTCATGTCAATGACATCCACCCATGAATTAAACCTCAGACCATACCACTTATCATTACACACACTCCTTGATAGGTTTCTTGGTAAATAATCATTATCTTGGGCACTAGAACACCTAATAGGGGTTAATAATTATGCCCCCACACCTAAACTTGGAAAATTGTGTAAGTTTATGAGCTAGTGTGAATTTTGAAGAGGATACTTAATGTGATCTATCTAGTGGCATTTGCATTGACATGACTCACTTTATATGTTGTATTTGACTTGTGTACATTCCTTTGGTTTGAAGAAATACAACAACAAATTAATGGAGCAAATAAATTCAACAATAATGCACACCCATCTCAAACTTTTTCATTACCAAAGAATACTTTTATACATACAAAGGAGAAGTATCGAGAGTCAAACATCTCCTATAATCTTTCAACAATTACTCCTTAATTCACTCAACAATCTCTCTACAAATATCTCAAGCATATTTCTCTAACTCTAATTAGATCTTCAATATATAACAACTAACAACAATTAATCTAGAATATTTCAAATACATTATTATTCCAACATTTCTCCCCCATAATGGTCATCTGGAAATATTCCAAGATCATCTCTAAATTTGCAGAACTTTTCCTTTGATAGTGCTTTGGTGAATATATTTGCTACCTGGTCTTATGTTTTGTAATATATAATCTCAATCACACCTTGTTGAACCAAATCTTGAACAAAATGATATTGAATATCAATATGCTTGGTCTTCTTGTTAAAAAGTGGATTCTTGGTCATTTGAATAACACTTTGATTATCACATATCAACTGAGTGGGTTGTTCCTATTTTTCATGTAGTCTAGAATTTTTCTTAACCACACTGCTTCACATCTTGTTTTCGTTGGGGATTTATACTTTGCTTCTACTGCGGAGAAAGAAACGATAGGTTGTTTTTTAATACTCCAAGCAATTGTTGTTGAACCCATGCTAAATGAATATCCCAAAGTTTATTTCCTGCCATCCATGCAACCTGCCCAATTTGAATCTGTATAACCAATTAGCTTGGAATATTTTTTAGATATGTATACTAAAACATAGCCAATTGTACCACACATATATCTCAAAATCCTCTTAGTTGATTTCCAATGCAACTCCTTGGGTTCTACCATGAATCTGGATACCATACTGACTACAAAAGATATATCCAGTCAATTTGTAGTTAAGTAGACCAAAATTCCAACTAATTGACGATACAAAGTAACATCAACAGAATTGGAGTCACTGTGTCCGTATAACTTCAACCTGACTTCCAAAGGAGTTTTCGTTGGCTTGCAACTCAACATTTTTAACTTCTTTAGAATGTCCCAATTATACTTGGCTTGTGACATGAAAATACAATCTTCCTTCTTCCAAAATTCAATACCCAAGAAATAATGTAACTCACCAAGATCTGTCATCTCAAACTCATCAATCATACGTGACTTAAAATTTTGAAATAGTTCAGCATTGTTCCCTGTGTAGATCAAATCATCAACATATAATGCAACTATTAGAATGCCATGTCCTCACTGAAAGATATAGAGATTGGCTCATATAAAATTTTAACTAAGCCATGATATTGAAAGTATTTATCAATTATGGAATATCATTCTCTTGGTGCTTTCTTAATACCATACAAGGCCTTCTTCAACTTATAAGCACAATGTTCTTCACCTGGAACTTCAAAACCTTTTGTTGCTCTACATAAATTTATTCCTCCACGTAACCATTCAAGAAAGTTGATTTCACATCCATCTGAAAAATTGTCCAATTGTATTGTGCAACCAATGCAAGTACCATCCTGATTGTATGCAACTTTGCCATTGGAGCAAATTTCTCAGTATAATCAATTCCCTCCTTTTCTGCATAACCTTTTGCAACTAAACGGTCCTTATACTGATCAATTGTGCCATCTAATTTATACTTAGTTTTATCCATTTAGTACCAATTGCATCTTTTCCTTTTGGTAAACTGACCAAGTCTCAAGTATCATTCCTTACCAAGACATTCAATTATGCTTCCATAGCTTCAATCCATTCTTTATTTCTTGATGCTTCTACATAATTCTGTGGTTCATCCATGTTCATTACTTGCATCATAAGTGCATAATTCACAAGACAACTTTGGGATCTTGTAAGTCTTCTTTCAAAATTTATATCCAACATATTGCTTTATGAATGACCCCTTTCAAGCCACTTAGGGTTCTTCTTGACTTCATCTACCTTTGTTGACTTAGAATTTGATTCATCACCAATATCCACTTCATCCTTTCTTAATTCAATCTGTACATTTCTTGGTTGATAAATTCCTTGCTCATCAAACACAACATCTTTTCTTATTATAACTTTATTTGCTTGAGGATCAAACAACCTGTAACTTCTTGTTTCAATACTATGTCCAATGAAAATACATGTAACACTTTTATCATCCAATTTGCTCCTCTTTTCCTTAGGAACATGTGCATATGCAGTGCAACCAAAAATTTTCTTATGTGCAACACTTGGTTTATATCATGACCAAGATTCTTCTGGAGTCAAATTCAATATTGCTCTTGTAAGAAATATATTGAGAGTGTAAATTGTTGTGTGCACTGATTCAGCCCAAAATTCATTTCAAAGAGACTTAGTTTTTAACATGCTCCGAGGCATTTCAACTATTGTCCTATTTTTCCTTTCCATGACTCCATTATGTTGAGGAGAGTAAGAGTTGGTAAATTTTCTCTTTATTCCATTCTTCTTGCAATAATTAAAAAATTCATTTGACCTATATTCTCCCCCATTATCTATACGTAGGGTGAGAATTTTCAAACCACTTTGCTTTTCAACTAAAGCCTTAAACTCAAGAAAATGAGTAAACACTTCAGACTTCTCCTGCAAAAAACACATCCACCTCTTCCTGTAATAATCATCAATGAAAGTGAGAAAATAATGTGCCTTTCCAAAAGACACAGTCTCCATTAGACCACAGAAATTTGAATGTACTAGTGCTAGACGCTCTCTAGCCTTCCATGTTCTATTTGAGAAACTTCCCCTATGTTGTTTCCCCAAAATGCAACCTTCACATACTTCATCATCATTCTTGATATAAGGAAGACCATTCACCATGTTATGCTTCCTTGACAACACCAAACTCTGAAAATTCAAATGTCCCATCCTTAAATGCCAAAGCCTATTATCTGTTTCTTTTGTAACATTCAGACTATGTGAGTTACTTGAATCAAAAGAAAGTTTGAATATTTTGTCTTCATTCATTTCTCCTCTTTCTACTACTGCATTTTGATTCAACTTATCCATGATTAAGCATTGTTTATTATCAAACACTAACTTGTAGATTTTCTCCATCATCTGACCTACAAAAAGTAGGTTCTTCTTCAATGCTAGTGTCAACAATGTGTCATCTATAAACTTCTTCTTTCCATGTAATGATGGAATTGCAATTGTTCCTTTTCCTTTAACTTCAAAAACTCTATCATCACAAAAATATTACTATACTAGAATAATTTTCATTTACTCTAGTAAACAACTCCTCTTGAAATTTCATATGAATTGAACATCCCAAATCAATATACCAAGCTTCACTTTCTTCATTATGTGCCATAAAACTTGATATGAAGAGCTTCTCATTCCTTGTTTCTTCAACAATTGTATTGGCACCTTTATGTTCCATATCTCGCAACTTTGCATAACAATCATTTTCAAGATGACCAAATTTATGACAATAATAACACCATGGGCCTTGTGTTCTCGAGATCCATCTCTACCTCTTCCTCTTCCACGAGATCCTTCTCTGCTTCTTCCTCTGAACTGACTTGGAATTATTCATGTTCCTCTTGAGGTGGATGCATTTCCTTGATAATGTTTTGACTGTTGTGGATGCCTATTTTGATTATGATTCTGATAATGACCCCTGCTTCTTCTTTTTCCTCTACTCCTTGTGGAAAAAGCATGCTCCACTGCCTCACTTGGATTACTTTCTTCAACATTTAGCAAAAAGTCACTCAATTAATCAATTTTCATTGTGTTAAAATATTTGGAGACCATAATACTAGTGGTTATTGTTATCGTACAA
>JASDQU010368059.1:0-10472 GCA_032191745.1 Picea mariana
AGTACCCATTGATTCTATCCAAGGATATCCCAAAAGAATGTCTTCATCACCCATATCTAGAGCCTCAAAATCTGAATGCAACACATATTTACCCATACTGAGCTTAAAATCTTTAAAAAATTTAACATTTGCACCTGCAACCTGTGTGCTTTGAAAATTCTTTTCCGGAATTTGCAATCTATTAACTAACTTAATATTGATAAAATTTTGTTTGCAACTAGGGTTAATAGAAATAATGACATTTTCTTTATGAATACAGCCATGAACTTGTAATATAGATTTTTCACATGAAAATAAACCCTTGGTGTTCTTTGTATCCTTATTTTTTTCCATGAGACCACCTATCTAACAATATTTGTTCAATTATCCATTGGAGAGTGTCATCATCTTCTTATAATCAAGTGATTTCCACCAAATAGGCAACATCACCTTGTAATTTGTGAGCTACCCAATGGGGCCAATTCTCTTCCCATGATGACTTTCTTTCATTAATGAATGCTTCAATGCTAGGGCCATCACATTTCCTTGTAAAATGCATTTTGCTATGAAACCCTCCAAAAATAGAACAAGGGTTTTAAAAATAAATCACTACAGAAAATCACGGTTTTTTTCGGGAAAAACTCTGAAAAACTGTTGAATTTAAAATGCTGATAACTTTACTTCCCGGACTCTGTTTTGGCCAATTGTTTTTTTGAGATTGGGTATTTTTCAGAGAGGAATTCAAATATCCAATTTGTTTGGTCAAATTCTACACATAAAGTTTCAGATCTGAACCTGAAGTGCGCCGCCCTCTTTTTTCCATAGGAAAAAAAATCTGCAAAAAGAGCAAAAATTTCTTCCCTTCTTTGGCCAAGGAAAGTGCTCTGATACCAATTGTTATGTATTTGAATAGATCTGAAGATAAATCTCAAAATAAACCCACAATATCAACAAGAATAAGTCAAACCATTCACCAAAATATTAAACACAAGAATGTAGACAAAACCCTTGAGGTAGGGTAACACCATATATTAATCCTTAAGGAAGGATAAAACTCCTCAAACAATGCTTCATACATTCACAATATTCTTCACTATGCTTCATTACATTGCTTACACTTCTTTATATAGCTTTCTCTATTTTCTAGGAACCTTCTCACATTTATTACATCTAACTACCATAGTGGGCCTTTATTAATATAGTGGACCTAGTCCACCTTACATTGAATGACCACATTCTCATATATTAAATCACTTCCACTAATAATACATAACCACATTCCCATTGGGTACCTCCCTAGGTACCCCATATTACCTCCTTAGGTATACTACAAATTCATATGGTATACCTCTTCGCATTGTTCCAAAAGATCATTCTTACGATGCTTGCGAAGCCTTTGATGAACTCCAATGTATCTTTTTTCACATCGATAAAGATGCCAAAAGTTTTGCTTTTGAGTAATTTCGTGTTCTAGAAATAAATTATAATAGTTCTTTTAAACTATCGTGAGCCTCCGTGTTTTAAAAGTCACCAAGAAGGCCCTATTCACCACATACGATTGAAGCAGTGGTTGATCGAACTCAACCATTGCACGCTCCCATCTACTTATACATTCACTCTACAGGCCATTCGAACCTAACCTTTTGCAACCCTGTACCTTGGCATCCATTTTCCACCCGTGCAATGGATAGAATAAGATAACTCCTCAACAGTCAATGCCCAATCACCACATTGACACTTGCCAACTTTGCTAAGGTAGGTTATATCTCTCTTTGAAGGCTTGATTGCTCAATGGTTTCCCATCATGAAGATTGTTTGCTTTAGTTTGAATAAAGAAAATCGACATTTCTCCCCTTTTCTTGTCTCATATGCGAATGTGCTTATTTCCCCACCGAAGCCCTACTTCTCTTCACTTTTGAATAGAGACAAAAATTACAAGGCCAGCAAAACAACAACTGGCAAGTATGCCCTTGTTTTGATTTCTCTCATTTGATTGACCCCCTATATAATTTCTCCTCTATCTATTGTCAACTTCAAATTGAGTGCATGCCAAAGCCTTCTACAGTTGATAACACTTGCACCATTTCCGATTCCTTATAATTCTAATGCCAAGTATCACAATATGGAAGATTGCGCATTGAGCCCTTGCACCTTGACTCAATTGACCATCCAACTATTTGCCCAAATTATCATCCACATTCAAAGTCTTTACTTCTATAACTTGAAATGTGCCAAGTTGCAAATGACAATGGTTCTGAATAGCAGACTAACATTTACATTTGCCAACAATGTTAATACTTGATATTGCTGCTATGAGTGAATTGCAGGTTAGGCCATGGCTCCTTGACATTGTTGGCAAATGTAAATNCAATTGACCATCCAACTATTTGCCCAAATTATCATCCACATTCAAAGTCTCTACTTCTATAACTTGAAATGTGCCAAGTTGCAAATGACAATGGTTCTGAATAGCAGACTAACATTTACATTTGCCAACAATGTTAATACTTGATATTGCTGCTACGAGTGAATTGCAGGTTAGGCCATGGCTCCTTGAAAACAATACAAGAAGAAAGAAAAGCCTCAAGAAGTCCTCCTAGAAGGAGGGACATCTATGGAACTTAAAATCGAAGAGGCCCCTAGGCCTATCTATGGAGGCATTGTGTGTGATTTAGGTTTTGATAATAATCCACAGTGGGGGGAGATTTACCAGATTCTCAAAGATGAAGCTTATCTATAACATATTATGGATCCAAGATAACAAGACCTCGACCTCGAGGTATTCCACAACATCAAGAGATCCTACTTGCGTAATGTTGCAGCCAGGCTGGCTGTGATGACATGTGCAAATATTGTCTATTGGTTGATTGATCACGTCGACATTGAGAACAAGTTGTGAAGTTTCGTAGAAACTTGTCACAGAGAACCTAGCTAGTAGAAAAATCACACAAAGCTTGCGAGAGAGAAAAGAGAAAGAGAGACAAGCTTGAGAGAAAGAATGAATTGTGTTAACTCATTGAGTAAAATAAATAATACACATGATATACTCTACATGGCTAAGTGAATGTGCCATAGTAGTGATCTAGAGAGATCTATACACTTACTAACAAAAACCGAAGTAATCTGTCACCTAGTCCTAGTTAATTGGTCCATGCAATCATCAGTTAACAGAGTCACGTGTGGAGGCGAGAGAAACTAATGCATGCACATGATATGCACGTTCATGGCTGCATGCATGTGATATGCACCCTCTTGGTGAGTTAACCGAGGTGAACGTGCAACTGCAAGTGTTAAAACCGAGGTGAACATGCAACTACATGTGTTAAAACCGAGGTTGCCATGCATAAGTGTCCTCCACTAATCTAACTAAGGTGTAATTGACTTTGAACTGAAGAGGGAAGGCACCCTATTTTGTAGGAGGCGCCCTAATTTGTATGGGAATATTCTCAGGAGAGAATATTTTCATCTATAGAAGCACCCTCAACATTAGACTATCAACCTTAGGAAAAAAATTACCTAGGTGAGTGTGTAATATTTCCAACACCTGAACACTACTAGGGTGTAAATGATGAATGGGTCCTGACAACCTCATCCTCAAAGTACAATGCATCAAAAATGAAGAAGGAACAAAAGCAACTGCTAACCGACTGTGTCCTTCACTCCAAGACGATCGCGTAGGAAGTGAAACTTCTGCTTAGTAAATGTCTTGGTGAAGATGTCTGTAGTCTGTTTGGTAGATGGATAGTACTGCAAATCGATGATCCTGTCATGTATCATCTCTCTAATGTAATGCATATGGATCTCGATGTGTTTGGTCCGCTGCGTTGGGTCTCTGTAAAACTTGAGAGTACTCTGATTGTCACACCAAATGACAATCGGATGGTGGAACTGGATGTCGAGTTCAGTGAGGAAGTTCTGAAGCCAAAATGCCTGAATAATGATGTTGATTTCTCCTCTGTACTTGGTCTCTGTTGACGATAAAGAAATTGTTCACTGCTTTTTGCTCGACCAACAGATGGGACTGGAACACAAACTAAGCACGTACCTGGAAGTGGACTTGCGATCTGTGCCATCTCTAGCCCAATCAGAATCTGTGAAGCCCATGAGATCCAATGCACAACCTGCTGCATAGTGGATCCCATAACTGGTAGTGCCCTGAACTTATTTGAGGATGCGCTTGGCAACCTTCCAGTGTAGCTCATGCAACTCTTGCTTGTACCTGGAAACTGCTCCTACTGCATATGAGAGATCCGGTCGGGTGTGGGTGAGATACAAAAGGCTCCCCACAAGCTATCGATACAAGGTGTTGTCCACCAATGGTGTATCCCCGCCATACTCAAGATGTACCCCAAACTACAAGGGTGTGGCTGCCGACTTGTAGTCAGTCATGTGGAATCTAACCAAGAGATCCCTGACATACTTAGTCTGAGAGAGCTTGATGCCTGAAGCATCTTGACTGATCTCGAGACCAAGGAAAAAGTGCAGTGGACCCATGTTCGTCATAGAAAACCTATCGTGCAAAATATCTTTGACCGCAACAATTGCTAAGGCCGGACTTCCTGTGATCAGGAGGTCATCAATAAATAGAAATAAGATCAACAAGGAGTTTGAGTTTCTCAGCGTGTAGACGTTTGGATTTGATTTACATCTAACAAAATGCTGAGAAATCAAATAGGCATCCATCTTCTCATACCATGCTCTAGGCGCCTGCTTAAGGCCATAGAGTGACTTTTTCAATTGGCATACTAAGGATGAGTTCTGTATGAATCGCTGACGCTGCTCCATGTAAATCTCCTCTGAGAGATCCCTGTGAAGAAAGACATTCTTCACGTCCATCTAGTGAACTTCCCACCCCTTGGCTGCTGCAATGGCAAGGGCCAATTGAATGGCGTCCATCTTTGCTATTGGAGCAAAGGTCTCATCATAGTCTATCCCGTGGATCTACTGAAAACCTTTGGCAACTAGTCTTACCTTGTACCTGCGCACTTGTCCATGTGCTACCTTCTTGGTCTTGTAAACCCATTTGCATCTGACAAGCTTCTTGTTTGAGGGAAGCGGAACCAGATCCCAAGTCTGGTTCTCGAGGAGAGAGTTGTACTCCTCCTGCATAGCGGCTTCTCATAAGGGATTCCCTACAACCTAGATGTACTTGAAGAACTTTTGTTAGTCCATGGACCTTGATTTCTCTTGAATCCATGGCACACACATTATGGTAAGGTTTTGAGATCCTTAAGTTCAATTGCTCCATGACTTTCCGAGTCATGACATTGGATGAAGCCCCTGAATCTAGCATGCAATTATGAATCAAAGATTATTAACCAACAAAGAAATGTATAAAGGTTGATGACTACCATTCCCCTTACTCTGATACATACCTTGCAATATGACAAGTGCATCTTCATTAGGTTCATTATGTTTTTCAACATTCTTTTCTTTGGGACATTTAATGGTGCTTAGTAACTTTTCTTTTTGAGATGGAATCTTTACAAGTTCTGTTACTCGAACTAAGCCCTTTGCATTTGATACCCAACCTCCCAAATCAATGTTCAAATATGATGTTGGAGGAGTGATTGCTTTGGGAATATTCTGACAAGACTTAGTTGGATTCCCATTCCCTTTCTGTTGGAAAGTCACTCCTTTAAATATTGCCATCTCAAGGATCTTTTCAGGTGTGGGTTTTTCACCATATAATCTAATCACATTATCATATTCTTTAATTACCTCATTTGAATTCTAACYTCTTTCCATTGTTTGTATCCAATGATCCATTGAGACTATATGTGCCTTACCCACATTGTTGATACAATATGAATACCCCACACAATTGTTTGCTTTTGCCATCCTAGCTTCATTTATCTGAAGAAACCTAGGACAAGTGGACTCTTCATGGAAATCGTTGCAAGCTCTACAAAAAGGGGGAGCCTCATGCTCCACCAAATTTGTGGCTTCTAGTTGATTAGGGGGCCTTTGATCTTGGGGAGGCCCCTTTCTTTGCCATCTTTCATTATTTGGCCTAGGCTGAAATCTATTGGCTTGTGATCTTTCCATGGCAATTAAGCGATTTTGCATGGCATTCAATTGACTTGCAAGGTTGACTTCCATGGCTTTGATTACTTCTATCAATTCTTTTAGGGGGTCGCTAGAAGACTCTTTACTATCTGTGCTAACTGCTTTTCCTTTATGCTCTGATTGCTTTGAAGAACTACCTCTGGTGAAGCTTGGTAAGTTTGATCTTCCCGAGGCTTGCATGTTCTTGTCAACTTTTATAGTTGTCTCTTGGGAAATCTTAAGATTTGTTGGTTCCTTATCTATGAGCTGTTAACACATTTCCCCACTGAAGACTTCTATATAATAGATAAGGATGGAGGCATCTGGAGGTTTAATATCTTTGTGAAGGCTATTGATTAATTCGTTAAACCTCTTGTTGAACTCCTCCATAGTTTCATGCTCATTCTTCTTAATGGAGTTTAGCGTAACTAACAAATGACACTTTTCTTTCCTATTCCCCCATCTCTCTGTAAAGGAATCTATCAACTCTTTTATGGTTATAAATTTATTATTTGCAAAATCTGTAAACCAATCAAGAGGATCTTCTTCTAGAGATAAGACAAATAACTTCATTTTAACATTCTCATGTGTGGTTCCACACCACTTATTGACACAATGTGTAAAAGCTCTAATATGTGATCTAGCACTAATAGTATTGTTACCTTGAAAAGAAGGAAACTTTTCTAAAGCTTTTTCCGAAATAACATGAGGATAACCATTTATTTGAGAAAAATCAATTGGTTTGTAAATATCATCCATTTCTACACTAGTATTATTAAACAAAAGATGAATATCATAAATGGACTCGGATCCAAGATTATCAAGGATCCTATGAGAAGTGAGCTTGTTTAATCTCCTTCGATAAACCTTTTTAGGTTCATGAATGAAATTAAGTGAACCCTTTGAGTTCCTTCTTGTAGAATGCCTTGTAGAATTATTATGTAGTGGAGTCGCCAGATGATCGAGTCTATTTCTAATAAACAAGAAGTATCAAACAAAACAAAAAACAAGAAAGGAAAACAAAAGTCGTATTCTAGGAATAGAAAGATTTATCCCTGACAATGATGCCACAAAATGTTGCCGCCTAATCCACACCATGGGTCACATGGAAGAAATCTTCAATCCACTGGGTGTGGCCTTGGGGGCAAGTCTCGAGTCGGATCGCTGTCACCTGACACTCGACTCCTCCGTCTAGGCTAACTTCTAGCAAAGCCAAGGGCGGGGGGGTAGTCCCTAATAAAAGAATCTAAGGCCGATTAAAACTACAAATAGAAATCTAGGAGTTAAAGAAACAAGAGCAAAATAACTCTAATCTAGCAACATATAATGACATAATAAAAGATTGTTTATGCGAATGGTATTAAGCAAATAAAGTACTTCAACGTGAAAGATAATACTTGAAAGCAGTGTTGAATATATCTCCGATATATCGGAAATATCAGAGACATTTTAACCCTCTCGAAATTTTCCGCAGAAAATGTCGTGACACATCCAACACAATGAAAGTGTCGCGACACGTTCATTGTGTCGCGAGAATTTGGCAAAGTGTCGCGGGTCGATGCATTGTGTCGCCCTGCTGAGATGACCCGTGGAAAAAAGTTCGCGTGAGGGGTTTTAGAGGCTGCGACTCCTTTTTTTTTTGTCATTGTTTCATTTGTGAAGTGTGAGAGAGCTAGAGAGGTGTGAGGGAAGTCATTGTGCATGTATCCAAGGAGGAGAAAGCCAAAGATCTTGCTTCCATTAGCGCCAACGAAGAGATCAAGATTTCCAGGTATAATCAAAAACATTTTTCTTTTGAAGATTTGAACTTTGTTTTTTTAAATTTTAGAGTTAGGCTAGGGTTTGCAATGTGCCTCTTCTTGTTGTTTTTGAATGGAAGATTCAATCATTCCAATTCATCTATCTCTTATTATTTAACCTTTGCATTATCATGTGTTTATTTTGGGTTTTTTTTGTGCCATAGGTTTAATGTTTTCATTTAAAGAAAATGTCGAAGGCATTGGCTCCAATGTGGGTGTATGGTGAACCAGTGCAACTTCCTAATAGACAAGTATTGACATGCAGTCTTTGCGGCAAAAAGATTTTTGCAGGAATTAGCCATTTGAAATACCACCTTGCCAAAATCCCTAGGTTTGATGTGGATCCTTGTCCAAACAGTACCTCGGAAATTGTGCATATTTCAAACCAATCACTCATTGATATGGCTAATAAGAGGGATGCGACCGAGGCTCGCAAAAAAGAACTTGCACGTTCCACTGCAAATAGATACAGTGGAACAAGTGCCTCTGAGGGGGGACCAGTAGTACCACAATCCCACTCCTCAGCCATAGGGCCCTCAGCTTCTGCAGCCCCCTCATCAACCTCATCTTATTTTATGATGAGGTCAACACCTGGGGGGCAACCTTCTATTCGGTCATTGATTAAAAAAAAAGAGACGGAGGAGGCCGACAAGCTTGTGGCCAAATGTTTTATTTGGAGTGATATACCTTTTAACATTGCCAATAACCCCTTCTACCATCCCATGTTTGAAGCTGCTGCAATTGTTGGCCTGGGGTATAGGGGCCCTTCCTATCAGGATTTGAGAGGGTGTCTCCTTCAAGGGGAAAAAGCCGACTACACAGAAAGATTAGCTCAGCTTAGGGAAACATGGAAGACCATCGGATGCACCGTGATGTCGGATGGGTGGACTGATGGGAAGGGCATATCAATTCTAAACTTCTTGGTTAATTGTCCCAAGGGGACAATGTTTATCAAAAGTGTTGATGCAAGTGCATATACAAAAGATGCACAATTATTATGTGAGTTGTTGGATGGCTTTATCTGAGAGATAGGCCCACAGTATGTTGTCCAACTAATCACTAACAATGCTGCTAATTATGTTGTTGCTGGGAGGATGCTTATGCAGAGGTATCCATCCTTGTACTGGAGTCCTTGTGTCGCCCATTGCATTGATTTGATGCTAGAGGACATGGGAAAACTTCCTTGGATCAAGGAAACCATTGATTCAACTCGGAGTGTGACAATATATATATATAATCACACATATGTTCTTTCACTCATGAGACAATTCACGGGGAACATAGAGTTGGTGCGTCCCACAATNCGCAATCACACGTTTTGCCACCAACTTCATTTCTCTTCAGTCGCTCCTCAAAAGTATGTTGGACTTACAAAGAATGTTTCTTTCTAATGAGTGGGCTGCTTGTGTCTATAGCACCAAACAAGATGGGCAAGCCATAGCCCAATTTGTGGGACATGACCTGATATTCTGGAGTGGAGTAGGGGAGGTATGTACCATTAGTGAACCTTTGGTAAAGGTACTTTGATTGGTTGATGGTGAGAAGCCCGCAATGGGCTACTTGTATGAGGCCATGGATAGGGCCAAGGAATCTATCTACCGGTACTATGAGAACAAGGGGGAAGAAGGACTCACCAAGAGAGCTCAGATATGGGGTGTGATTGATGAGTGATGGAATAACACTCTCCATTGTCCCATTCATGCAACAGGGCTCTACCTAAACCCTGCATTCGCTTATGCTTGTGGATTTAATTTTGATGGTGAGGTCATTGATGGTTTCCTCCAGTGTGTTCAGAGGATGGTGCTGACTCCAGCTGAACGCTCAGAGATTTCTAGACAGAATAAGATATATAGGATGGCATCCAGGATGTTGGGCTATGATATGGCTATCCAAGATAGGACCACAAGGATGCCAGGTAAGCTTCAATTTCAAATTTTGTTTATTCCTTTCTATATGTTATATATGACATTTATTGCTTGATGGAAATCTGAAATATAATTCGTTGTCTTCCTTTCATTTTATTCATTGTAGATGTCTGGTGGAAACACTATGGTGGAAAGTTCCCAGAGCTGCAGAAACTTGTCGTTCGAGTGCTTAGTCAAACTTGTAGTTCTTCAGGTTGTGAGCGCAATTGGAGTGTCTTTGAAAATATACACTCCAAGAAGCGCAACAGGTTAGAAATGTTAAAAAATGCAACAATCAAAATTTAAATTGTTTAAACTTTATATTTGTTTTAATTTTAATTTTTACAATTTAGTATTTACTATTTATTTACCATCACTAACTATAGCTCTCAATGTTCATACAGGTTAAGTACCCAACGCCTTAATGACTTGGTATATCTCTACTACAATCTAAGGTTGTGGGTGAAACAACTTGACAAAGAACCTGACATAGAAGCCATTTCATTGGATAACATTGACACCACCGGTCAGTGGAGGGTGGAGATTCAGGAGCCTGAGATGGAGGAGGGCCTTGAGTGGTTGGAGGAGCATGCAGATAATTTGATGGAGGAGGGGGCAACAGAGGAGGAGGAGGAGGAGGACGATGTTCCACTTCCAGTGAATACAGAGGCTGAGGAGGAGATTGGACTTCCAGTGGATCCAATGCCACCACCACCTCCACAGAGAGCCATACCTCGAGTTG
>JASDQU010368060.1:0-11444 GCA_032191745.1 Picea mariana
AAAATGGAAATTTGATTCTTTAACTGAATTGAAATCCTAATTCTATCTAGAAGGTAAGAAGGCAACATAGCTTCGGAGAACCCCACTCTAGTGGCCGCGTGGCTCTTCACTCACATATTAAACATTTTATCCTCCTCCCTCAAGAAACCTTAAAAAAAAATTATACAAATAATCTAAGCTAAAAATCACTTCCTACTATTTGCAACTCCCTGACAACGGTGCCAAAATGTTGTGCTGCTTATATGTTTAGTATAATGCACTCATTAATTATAAATCCGAGATTGGTAATCAACAGAGTTACAAGAAAATAGTAAGAAAGGTGATTTCTAATGTCACAAGTATAGAATTAAACTAGATGATGCATGCTAGAAACAAATCAAAATAGCAAACTACAATGCACTTTGGATGTCTTTCACAGAGAGGCTATCCAATCCATTATGGCACATGCAAGTATGAGATGGAGTTGGTTTGACAGATCAACTCTGCTATCTGACCTAGAAAATGAACTATGCAATCCACACTTCTGAAAGGAAATCACACATCAATCATTAAAGCATAGCATGGGTAGTTCAACAATCAATATGTTCATTCTACTGTGGTTCACAATGAACTTCACTAGTTCTTATCCAAATAGTTTTGACTATTGCTGCCAACATCTATGATCACTCAAGGAAATCAAATTCATGAGAATAGAAACAGGGCATATGAAAAAACAGAGAAAATAAAGATCTCTAAACAATTATACAATGGAAATCCTAGTCTAAGATATACAGCTATCATCTAACAGAGTTAAAGCTTTAGCTAATTTAATGTTTACACTACTGGAAAACAAATGCTAATGCTAATCTACGAAGAGGCTGACCTATGTTGGGTGGTGGGCCCTTGCCTCTTCAACAGGTCAGCTGCTGAAGTCTACAGGAGGCTTGTCTTCAACACACACATTACTCTCACTCACATTTCAAAACATAAAATCAAACTTTTGTTAACAACCCAACTCATTCTTAATCATAGATAATCAGAATATGGAGATAAATGACATTCTATTAATCTTCACTCAGAATATGTTCTGTGCTATCACACGCTGCTTCACATATTGGTAATATGCTAACTCTCCTACACTTCCACCATCCTTGCCATGACTATTTAATAATCTTAATCGTGAAACACAAGGAGGTGAAGTGATTTGTAAATCAATCAGTTGTTAAATTCAATCATTTGGTTACATCTTTAGCTTCATCCTCATGACACGAAGTGCATGAGGATGAGGCAATCAACAAACTATTCTTATCATAGCCTTGCTAAAGCAAATAGACGTCCACTAGTTGGCTTAGGCAAGATCTGGAACTCAACTTAGTGCATTAGGCTCTTCCATATTAGTAACGGATCATAACAGGTAGATGGTACCAGATCATGACAGTGCGCAAAAGGTGGTACCGGATCATGACAGTGTGTGGTTGTTGGTACTGTATCATAACAGTGCGTGGCCGTTGGTATCGAATCGCAACAGATAGATAGTACTGGATGTGTTTGGTATTGTATTCGGGCAACAACAGTCTTGGTGTGCAGGTACCGGATAGCTAAGATGGTACAGGAACGCTGGATATCTAGAGGTCAAATATTTATATATGACAAATTGAAGCATTAGTACATGAAATATTTAATTCCCTAACTCTATAAACCACAAAATGCATGAATTAACCATACTTTACCTTATAAACTTATTACTAGCAAATGGTAGCGTTCTTGTCATTCACTCAAGCTTTAGGTAGGCCAAAAAGGTATAGGTGAAGAATATAATAGAGTAACGGGGATGTCAATTTCGGGTCTCAACAGTCAGATCTATCATTCATTCACATGATTAGGCACAAAGAAACATCAGATCTATCGAACATTCATCACATCGAAACACATCAACACATCGCACAAAGCAGAGCAACACAACATGTACGTGGTTCATCCCCACCCAGGGGCTATGTCCACCAACTCTTCTTCTTTATTAATGTCTTCAATCGGTTACAACACACAGTCACCAAAATCCATTATGCGCATAGGACAGAAGATCTGCACAGCTCGCTAGATCCTTCTTCCTTGCGTTGTAGCACAAAGCCTCCTATAATCTCTATAATAACTTGTACTTAGCTCTGTAACCCTTCTCCACTCATGAACAGAGCACTACTAGCACTTAGCTTACATCACATAGATAGGCTACCATCCTCTTACTTACTTCGCCTAAACATCTATTTATACATACAAAAGTGGGCCTAAGCATGGGTGAACCCACGGGTCGACATCCCTTTCCCATTACATTGTCCCAAAACCCAAAAAGGGGCCCAAAAGTGGGCCGAGATCCCATGATCTATGTTTCGTCTAGCGCTCCATCTTTTATAGGTTGTCGAAGTCCCAAAAACAGTCAAATATGACCAAGTTTTCCTCAAAACTTGGTCAAGGGCCATCAGGCCCCCAACACTCACCTGTGACTCACCCCGAGTCACTCTGGTCTGAGCAATTCTGCTTCGAATGCCTCAAGCTACTTTGATCTGTTGAAGTGCTACTGCTTCTTGCTCAGTGAAATCCTGAATAAGTGCATCATTGACTGGTCCTTTGAGGCATTGTTCTACTTTACTCACAACCTATTCAAGTTCTACTCCTTGGATTTCAAGTTCAATGAATAATTGGCTTGCCTTTTCTTGCACTGGTTGAATTCGTTGAGAGACTTCCATCACTTTACTCTGGAGTGTGCGTACTTGCTGCTGGGTCGTGCGTTGCTCTGGAAACCTCTTCATTCTCTAAACTGGTGACAAGGCCTTTAGCTGTGCTTGTAACGTGTCTGCCTGTTGTTGTGCGTGTTGGAGTTGCGACTCTAATGCTTGTAATTCTGGATTTTTCGTGAGGCTTTCATATGTCTCGACGCTTCTAGATCTCATCTCCTTGTATTCCAAAGCAAAGTATTTTAGTCGATCAACTGTGCTTCAGGTAATGGCCTCTCTTAGATCTATTATTTCTTGAGGTGTTTCAGGCACAGTGCAAAGTTCCAGGTCTGCGATGCGTTACTGAAGTTGCTGGATCACTCCTTCTAGTTGTACCACCTATTGTGGAACTCATTCTTCTATCTAGACTTCGATGATTTTCACAGAGCAAAGTGCTCTGTGAACCTGTTCCTGTACTTCGATTTGTTCTGCAAGCAACTGTTCCCTGTCTTGCTATAGCGCTGCTTTCTCTTCCTCCCACTTTGCTTGAAGAGCTAGTTTTTCTTCTTCTGCATTACTGCATTGTTCTAGCATATCTTTCTGTGACTATGCCAAAGCTTGGGTAGCTTGCGCTATCTCTTCTTGAGATTGTCGAAGGCGAACTTCAACTTTGTTGGCGATTTGGTGCAGTTGGGCTGGCTCATCTCCTGGTTCTTCTGTTCCACTTGTTGAGGGTGCAATTGAAACTGTGTGGCTGGATTGTAGTGCTTGTTGCACTTCTCAAAGTTTACCCTTGATTTGGTTGAATACCTCCTCCTGCTTCGCTTCTTGTTTTTCCACGATCTCCAATGAAGCATCATTCAACACAACGACTAAGAAGTCGAAGTCGTCTAAGGTGAGGGTAGTCTTAAACGTAGCCCTGGTGGCTCTGGCTTTCTTTCGGGATGAAGGCTTTGGCGGGGTAACCTTCCTTTTCTTAGTTGGATCCTCTTCGTCTCTAGGAAGAGTAACTTCGCCTTTGTTTTTCTCGACTTTCGTGCCACCTAGTTCTCCACCATCATCTCCCTGCTCAAGTGAGGTCGAAGATGTCTCCACCGATGTGCTATGGACATCATGCACTTTGTCATTTTTCTTTGTTTTACTTTGTTCAGGTGTGTCCGTCATAGTTTCAGGGCTATCCACATCGGATATCTCTGCGGGGTCCACTGGAACAAGGAGGTCTGCCGATCATTCCTTGGTAATCTCCTCCAAGTCATCTTCTATCAATTTGTAATATGACTGGAGCTATTGTTTATGCTCATCATTGCACGCTGTAATGTAGGTGAAGTGGCGGTCCATGCTGCACTTCATCAAGGGTCTAAACCTGTAAAGTGTGTTCAGGGTGATGCGCAGTGTAGACTGGATTGCGATCTTCAACTGGTTGTAGTAGGCATGGAAGACGACATTGCACTGCCATTGTTTTCCCATGTCGCTGGAATACCATAGCGTACAGAAATTCACGGCCAGTGGTTCGAAGGGTTTTAAATCCAGGAAAGTGGCACCTTCTGGTAGCTCCAAGGCAATGAAAATGATCAGTATGAGAAGCCAACTAAAGTGGAAGTCATACCCTTGGTCTTTCTCTTCTCTGCAATCAATCTCTAGTTGGTTGACAAGGACCTGCGCCCAGTTCATCTGTAATCCCTCTGCGCACTTTCCTACAAGGTTGACCATGAATCCGATCACTTGAGTTGGTCTATTCTTACGAACTAACTTTCCTGCGATCAACTGACAGGCAAGGTGCACTGTGCCACTCTGGATAGAGGCTACCTTGTAGCCTCGCATGCCCTTCTTGACATCTCCATAGGTTTTCTTAATTCTCTGCGCTAATGCTCGGTCAGAGGTCTTTCCAGGGTAGAACCCCTGTGGCTCAGGGCCTTGCATGCTAAGCCCTATGATCTGATTGATCAAGGTCAGATCCATAGTGATGCGTCGGTTTAGCCATAGGTATCCTCCGTGATAGCAAGATAGAAGCAAATTTACGCACGCATTCACCTCCTGGTGTCTGCCAAAGTGCAGGATATTCATAACATTCAGCAATGTAGACTGCGTGAGGTTCTGGGTCCAAGACTGTGGGATGATCTTCGAGTTCCTTCCCTTCTTCTTCATTAGATACTTTTGCGGGGCAAGCATCCTGTAGACTTTCCTGTCGCCGAGGTTGAAGTCACTAACCTTCAACACTGCGAGCTTGTCTTGATCGGCTCGAACTGCACGCACCCCTTTCAGAAGGTACGCGGTGATTAAAGTATAATCGAAGTCTCTGGGTACACTGTCACGGTTAATCCCACCACTCAAAGGTGGTATGTAATTCGACATAATGCGTGGAATAAGATTGGCATTCGCAATGTCATCTCTGTGCTTTGTTATTGTCTCTGTCATGGTTCGAGAAGGTCCTGCTCCATGAGCAGTTGAGGGAGAAGCTTGGACTCCTCCTGTTGATGATGCTTGCACAACTGCAGACATCCTTCTTTCTAACATGACTCTCGTAGTCATTAAGTCAACCAGAAATTCTTCGATTGCTTTCTTTACTGCGCTGAGCTCGTTCGACATACAAGCTCAGGATCGAATAGATCGGGTGTGAAATGGATTTGGAAACTGTAGTGGAGGGTATGGGAACAAGGTGATGATCACAGTGCAAAATAATCTCAGGTTGTGGGCTCAATTTATTAGTTAGAAAAAGGTATTCTCAGTGCGTGGCGCAACAAACTAAGTAAGAAAGTTAGCAATGGTTGCTTGCAACGGGTATGAGGCACTATTAACTCATGTTTTGTCTGTTATGGTGTGGTCTGATGGTCTAGTGGTGAACCATCAATGCTTTTCGACTTGTTCGGAGTGGAAGTCGAACGGTTATATCAGCTTCCAACGACTATATTTCTTCGCCTCGGCAAAGTGGCCTGTGTCGCTGGTATGATATCTCAAGGAATTTTAATTTCCGCAAGTCTCTCATTCTGCGAGGTTCCCTCTGAAGTATTATGTAGTCTGTCGATCTTAGCTCTCCTTTTACTTAGTTTCCTAGCCTTTTTTCCAGTGAGCTTCATCTCGGGGATTCTCTTCCCATTTTGATTCTTATTTTCCTTGAACATAGGTACTTCGCACTGCTGAGATTCTCTCCTAATATCCAGGGGTAATAATTCTTGTTTTTCTAGGACATGTGCTTTGGTCTTCTGTGAGCCTTCTGACATTCTTTCAGCTTCAACATCTGGGCCTCTAACGATAAGTGGCTTTGATCTGTTCTTCTATTCTTCAATCAATTGTGAAATCCTTCTGGTCATGGAATCTGTTAACTCTTGTCTCTGCTATTCTAAAACTTTTTCTTCTTCTTTCTTTGTGGCTTGATCTCTCTTAATCCAAGGTTTTCCAAGTAACATAGTAAACGGGGCGTTGTCCTCAATAAACTTGATAATCTCAAAATCTTCTTCTGTCGAAGTTCCATTAGCATTCATAGATATCTGAGTGAGCTTTCCACATAGGGTCACCAACTTTCCTCTAAAGATTCCTATTCCTTTTAGTGAAGGGATCATGGCAGGTCTTCCTATAGCTTTCCAAGTTCTCTCTGGCATGATGTTCACTAGTGTTTCTTCATCAAGAACACAGTCAATGTTGAAATCCCCTATTCTTACTTTGATGCATTCTTTTTCTTTAAAGATCTCTAAAAACCTAAAATGTCGGTGGTCATTCAGGGTCTCTTTCATATGTAGTAATACTTTCTCGGATTCTTTCTGAGATTCAGCTATTTCTAGAGCTGTCTTAGGGTTTTCTTCATTCAGATTCATTCTTTCCAGCTTAGCAATCATTCTAGGGAAATCCAACACTTCATGGTCCAAAGCTTTGCAACAGAGACAACTAGGTCTTCCACTCGGGCATTCCTTAGCTAGATGGCCTGGTTTTTTGCAACTGTAACATAGGGTTAATCCTCTCTTTCTTGTAAACGATCCCCAACCTCTTCTGTACTGCGCACTAGGATCATGGTAGCTAGCCTGCAAAAAATTCTTTCTAGGATCCTGCATCCATTGGTTAGTCCAAACATTCTTTCTATTCATAGGTATAACATATTTATCATTATTCTTACCAGATCTATTCATATCAAACCTTCTTTCATCTAACAATGCCCTAGTTTTCAAGCTATGACAGACTTTATCAAGCATACCTAGATTCATGTTTTAGAAACAAAAATTTTCATTTATCTTACTTTTACAGAGCATAAAGCTTCCATATCTAAAAACTTTTAGCCGTTCTTACCTCTATCAGAGCACAAAGCTTACAGATCTTACCTCTTTCTATAGATCTGATCTCTTTTCTTCAGAAAATTCCACTTTAACCTTTCTTAGAGCATAGAGCGTTCAGATCTGACTTCTTTTCTTCAGATCTGTCCTTCCTTCTTTAGCACAAAGCTTCCAAAGTTTCAGGACGAATCTTTGCACAAAGCTTCTTCTTTCTTAGTTCCCAGCAATCACAGTTTTAGGTCCCAGCAACAGAACCATTTGTTGGCACAGGGGTAGATCCAGGGTTCAATGCTACAACAACGCACCAAAAAAACTCTAACTACCGGCCCTTTTGGCAACAACTGCAAAGCAAATGAAGTCTCACTCGAGGTAGAGGCAGGGGTGGTTGCAGGAATCAAGTGTCTGCAACCTTAGCTGGGACACAGATCTATGATTCTAACACTTAACAAAGCACTTAGCAGTTAATCTTCATCAATATTCAGTTCTTAGTAACAACACAGACATACCCTAATTACAGAGTATTGCAATATGCAACTAGATCCATCATCTAATAACACTTAACATAAAAGGAACACATTAGATCTAGCAGATTCAAACACTAAGCACATCCATATAGGTCAGATCTAGCATTTATTCACATGATTAGGCACAAAGAAACATCAGATCTATCTAACATTCATCACATCGAAACATATCAATACATCGCACAAAGCAGAGCAACACAAGATGTACGTGGTTCACCCCCACCCTGGGGCTACGTCCACCAACTCTTCTTCTTTATTAATGTCTTCAATCGGTTACAACACACAGTCACCAAAATCCCTTCTGCGCATAAGACAGAAGATCTGCGCAGCTCGCTAGATCCTTCTTCCTTGCGTTGTAGCACAAAGCCTCCTATAATATCTATAATAACTTGCACTTAGCTCTGTAATCCTTCTACAGTCATGCACAGAGCACTACTAGCACCTAGCTTACATCACATAGATAGGCTACCGTCCTCTTACTTACTTTGCCTAGACATCTATTTATACATACAAAAGTGGGCTTAAGCGTGGGTGAACCCATGGGCCGACATCCCTTTCCCATTGCATTGTCCCAAAACCCAAAAAGGGGCTCAAAAGTGGGTCGAGATCTTATGATCTCTGCTTCATCTGATGCTCCATATTCGACAGGCTGTCAAAGTCCAAAAAATGGTCAAATATGACCAAGTGTTCCTCAAAACTTGGTCAAGGGCCAACATTCCACTCCATTGAAATTGTCTTCTACTTAGATATATTAACAATAAGGTCAACTCTTCTCAACCATGGGTTCTTCCTATTCCAATACCACTTGATGCAATACCAAAGAGTTTCCAATCAAATTCAAACATCAAAAACACACATCCACATAATAGTTACAATTAAATTCAAATAACACAAACTTAAAACTAGAATAAAATAATTTTTATTGAAATCTATGAATAATTCTCTTGAGCCTTAAAACATTCATAGAGCCTATTTAAAGATATCTAGATTACACAACACTACCAACAACTAAAGAAGGAAAAAAACAACCAACAACTAAAGAAGGAAAAAAACAATGAAAAGTCAAATGCACTTATTACATCAAACTCTCAAATAATTAAGCTATGAGGAGATGGTTGTTGAATTACCACGTTGTTTCATTTCTTGGAGCAACCTAAAGATTTAGTTAATTAATACATATTTAAATATCACCTTAACTTGAAAATACAACCTAGTATAGTAAGAGTTCGAGTATTGAAAGTCAAATTGGAAAAATAAATATGTAGAAGAAATTTTGTCCTTTTCTATCATGCTTTCTATGATTGAATTAAATTTATCCCTTCAACTCGATATATTTTGATGAAACTTGTAGGAAAGATATTTAACTATATCATTTATATCGTTTAAAAATTTTAAATTCCAATAAAAGGATTTGCTATGAAAAGGTCAAAATACTAAAAAAAAAAAAAAATCTAGAATTTTTTGCACGTAAGTTCTAACTTGGGCACTTCTTGGCAGTTGTACTTATACTAAATTTGGTAGAATAAGATTCCTTATATAACATATCCAAAATTCAAATCTTTACTCCAATAGATAGTGCAAACTAAGGGATATTAAGGGATATTTTAGTCTCATGCCCAAACTTCCTTCCAAGTGACACTGTTATCATAGATTATCCTGGAATATTTGAGTGCTAAATGCCAAATATAAAAGAAGATTATTGAAATAAATAATTGCTTTAATCCAAGAGATGAAATATGTGTTAATTAAGATGATAGTTTTTGTGCGGTGAAGTTGTGGTTGCATAGATTAGAGTTCTTTTGGTTTTTCAAGTGGAATGTAATTATGAGAAAATGAAAAAATTATCAAAGTTGATTATCAAGATTATGGTTAAAAAATATACTTATGAAATAAGTGTTTCTTAATAAATATTTATTATCTAATCATTCTTTAAGGTATAGAGGTATGTTAGAGATGATCATTATGCATATACTCTCAACAATGCAACTTAAATAGATAGTTTGTTGTTAATGAATTCAATACAATAATTTATACTAATTCAGAACAATCATTTATACTTATGAGAAAAAGATAGGTTCACAAAGAATGAACTCAAATAGATGGCTTCTTGCTAATGAATTCAATACAATAAGTTATACTAATTCAGTACAATCATTTATACTTACCAGAAAAAGGCAAGCTCACAAAGAATGGATGTAGCCATGCAGGGAACTCAATTGTGATTTGTTATATCCATCTTGTGGACATTATTCCCTATAATGGATTATTTTATTGGAATAATTGGAATAATCAATAAGGTGGTGACCATTTCATTGCATAAAGATTGGATCAGTTTTTACTTATAATACTATTTTTTTTTATATTCAAGTGCGATAAATGAATTTTTCACTTTAGCCTACATAACTATCTCATTGTTATATTTTAGATAGGAGTAGGATCTAAGCATTGACGTATATGGTTGCTATTTCATTGTCACATTTTAAATCGAAATGTGACAAATAAGTTTTTCACTCTAACAGGAGTAGGATGTAATCATTGGCTTATTTTGTTGATAATTTAAAATAAGTCTAACTCATAGAACATTCCTTTTAGGTTTGAAATGACGCGGTATTAAACACTCATTACAACTTGGTGGAACTCATACCACGGGTACATTAATAAAAATTGTTCAAGTTACAATAAAAACTCAATCTCCTTCCACAAGATATAAAAAGTTGAAAAGGTTGAACTCTCAATATTTAGGGAATATCTTTATCAAACATGAAGCTCTAAAAAATAATTTGTGAAAATTAAAGGAGTTTTCCTCCAATATGGCCTAACGGACTAACTTATACTTATAGGATAAAAATGCATAATTCAAGAGATGGATCAATAAGAGGCACAAGAAGATCAATCATGAGTTAGATAGTTGAAACAAGGGGGTTAGAAGTTCAAAATTCTCCTATCAAACCTCAATGAAAAATCATAGTCATAATCAAATTGATAAATTGTGATAAAAATTATGCGAGACTTTCAATTCCAAAGAGTAGATAACACATCAAATATGCATCTACTTTTCTACACTTATGTTTCAACTATGTTTCATTGGATTGGCTGTCATTAGTTGCTGGAGACCTAGGGAATTTTATAAGTTAAGAGTTATGTTAAGAACCCAAGATCTGAATACAAAATACACCAGAATAGATCCAAGAAGAATATATGAAAACCAAACATACAATGGATCCTATTATGAAAGGGATCCTCTCCTGTTCACTTTTGTCTTTCAGGGGGAAACCTCCTAATGAGCTTCATCTCCAAAGACAATACTTCTCTTCATATCCCATTACATTGTTTGAACACCTTTATACAGTGCTACCAATCACCTAAGAACATTTTAGAGGAGGAACCTTCTAGAAGTAGAACCTTCTAGGAAGTCCTCTTACATTTATTATATCTAACTACCATAGTGGGCCTTATTTAATACTATAGTGGACCTAGTACACCTTACATTGAATGGTCTCTGCTATTATAACTATGGGCCCTCCGGGCCTCCCACTACCTCTCTAGCTACCTAACATTCTATCCCCCTTATAAAAGCGTTGTCCTCAATGCTTGATGTACAACCATATACCAGGGTCCCATGGATAAGTGTGGACCATAGTGTTGAAGTAGACTAGAGAACCAGGGTTCCACGGAGAAATGAATGTTGGACAACTGAGAGGGGGGGGTGAATCAGTTGTTACCGTGCTTAAACAATTATGCTTCTTTTAAACTCTTTGCAGAAACATTGAATGATGTTCACAATAAATGAAGGGAAATAAATAATGGCACTTTCAGCATCATTCACATATATGAGGAACACAGAGACAAATTTTTCCCGAGGAAACCCATACAGGGTAAAAACCTCTTTTTCTTTATATGATAACTAATAGTTACATTCTTTACATTATCATACATATGAGCACCAACTCATAATGAGGCTACAACCTCAGTTT
>JASDQU010368067.1:0-11496 GCA_032191745.1 Picea mariana
TCTAGGTTTAAGCCCCTAGGCTCATCACTCAGCCCCTTTCCCACCTTCTAGCCCCTAGTTCCTTGCCCACTCTGTGGACGCTCAGTCCCCCATCACTCATTCATCGTGGTCGGTCTGCACCTGGCGGGTGTTTATATTTTATTGATGTGTTGCATACATACAGATACAAAATCCAGGTCCTTGGCCTTCAACCCTTAGGCTCTCTGGCCTAATCAAACACATAAGCCTACTGGCTTATACAAAACTTGGCTCACCAGCCTATAACACATATTTACAATCTCTTTTATATCCTAGTTTACATCGGGGCTCGGCCTTGGGGACACTACATAATGGATATTAGGAGATTTTTTGTGCAAATGGCTAAGATGTAGACTTCGAAGTTTGAAGTTGAAAAGTTGAGCAGTAAAAACAAATTTGAGCTCTGGAAGCTTAAGATGTGGAATTTACTGGTGCAGCAAGGGTTGCAAAAAGCATTGGCAGTAAATTCAAAGAAACCAACATCCATGACGAAATGGGAATGGGAGGATTTGGATGTGAAAGCTCTTAGCACCATTCGTTTATGTCTGGCAGATGAGGTTCTATTTAATATCGTAGGAGAGGATAAAACATTAGTCTTATGGAGCAAGATGGAAAGTCTGTATATGACGAAGTCCTTCACAAGAAGAATCTACTTGAAGAGATAGTTGTACAATTTGTGGATGAAGGAGGGTAAAAAGGTTGATGACCATTTAAATACATTCAATACCCTCATAGTTCGATTGACTAGTATGGAAGTTAAATTCAAAGATGAAGATAAGGCTATTACACTATTGTGTTTGTTGCCCGAGTCTTTGGATAATCGGGTCACCTCTATTATATTTATCTCAATAGA
This sequence comes from Picea mariana, assembly GCA_032191745.1. Classification (NCBI taxonomy): domain Eukaryota; kingdom Viridiplantae; phylum Streptophyta; class Pinopsida; order Pinales; family Pinaceae; genus Picea; species Picea mariana. Next base: position 872 of record JASDQU010368067.1, read on the forward strand.
TGTTTTAGATTATGACTCTGTTGTTGGAGCTTTGTTGGTTGAGGAGATGAGGAGAAAATCTAGTAAAGAAACCTAAAATTCAGAGGTGATGTTGATCAGAGGTCGAACTACAGAGAAGAATGCGAGAATTTCTTTTCTATCTAATTCAAGACACATAAAGGGTAAAGAAAAATGTGGTACTATGGAAAAATAGGACATCTCAAGAAAGATTGTTGGAAGAGAAAGGAATCTGAGGAAAACTCTATGAAGGAAGAAAATTTGGTTGTAAAAAATTCAGTTATAATTGATCACGTTTTATCCATTTATAGTAATTTACAATATCAAGAAGAATGACAGTTAGATTTAGGTGCCTCCCACCACATGTGCTCACATAGAAATTGCTTCTTTTCTTACCAATCTGTTGATGAGGGTGTGTTGTTTATGGGAAATGGTATCCCATGTAAAACTGTTGGGGTTTGCAATATTAGAATCAGGATGTTTGATGGTATTTCTAGGGAATTAATGGATGTTAGATATGGACCCAAGCTTAAATCAATTTTGATTTCATTGGGAGTTTTGGATTCTTGTGGATATAAGTATACAGGTCAAGATGGATCTCTCACAGTGTAGAAAGGTAATTTAGTAGTGAAGAAGGAAACAAAGGTTGATAACCTTTATAAGCTAGAAGGAAGTACTGAAGTAGCATATGAAGTGACATATGTATCTTCTTCTTTATGGTAGAAGAATCAAGGTCATAAGATCAAGAAATAATTGAAGGTACTGGTAAGCGGTAAATCATTTCCAGACTTAAAATCTTTGTTTCTAAATTCTTGCTTGTTTTATATTTCTGCAAGTTATGATGATGGTATAAAGGGATGTTGTGTGTGGGATCCTACTTCTCACAAGTTCATCATTGACTGAGATATAGTATTTATGGAATAACCAAAAGGGTTGATTCAAGATCGCCACAGTAAATTTGTTTGCATGCTAGATAATTCATTGTATGGCCTATTGGTACTCAGGGAAATATACAAGAGGTTTGAATCCTTCGTAGTGAGTTAGGATTTATCAAAGGGTAGGAATGACCATAAATTTTATAGTACATTCACAGTCTTGATGTTCTTTGCTGATGATATGATCGATGCAAGCCGAAGCATAGATAAAATCAGTAAGAAAAAGACTCAGGTGGACAGGACAATTTAGATGAAGGATCAAGGAGCAGCAAAACAAATTATGGGCATGGAAGTACACATATATGGTAATGGTAAGCTGTGGATGGAGTTCAATATGAACATTGTAAAACTAGTTTTTATCCCTCTTGCTTTCCATTATAAGTTTTCTTCAAGGATAGGGCCTGTCTATAAAGAAAAAAAGGTTATGTCTCATGTAATTTGAGTAGGAGGTCTATTGTATGCGATGAAATGGTGAAGACCAGATGTTTCACATGCCAATGATGTTGTCAGAAATGTGATATATTTAGGTGTTGCAGTGAAATGGGTGCTTCAACATATGAGAAGCACACATGTCACTTATAATGGTTACACTGAGATGGTCTGTGATAATGTAATGTATATTTTATAGGTATTTTGGATAGGAGGAGATCTATCACTAAATGTGTTTCACAACACAGTTATGGAATACATATTGGAGGTGGAGTTACCCCTTAGGAAATTCAAACTTCTGCAAGTCACATAGGCGAGATCATGAAACCAGTTTTATTAGAGAATTTGTAGTGGTGCTTGGCTTCTCTTGGCTTGCAGGAAAGGTGATGAACAAAAGGAAGAAGCAAGGTATTAGGTTAATTGCTGTCAAGGTGGAGATTGTTTGGATTTGGTGACAACCAATTACCAAGAACAGATTTGGATCTTATTATTCTGTATTGGTTAAAACCAAATAGACCAAGTTAGAATATGGATAGGGATTGCATTTAATATTTAGTTTCTCTGTGTGAATATATAAATTCATGTAAGAAAGCAGAGGCAAATACGACTGTGAGATGACTGAGTGTGTGAGACTAAGAGAGAACTTGCAAATCTGAATAATAAGACAACCAATGCCTATGCTTGGTGGACGTAGCCCAATGTTTGTGTGAACCACGTGTAATCCCTGTCTCTATTTCTTATGTGTGTGATTGTTAATTATCATTGAAAATTATGTTTTCCGCATTGCCATTTCTAAGAAGTGGTATCAGAGATGGTTTGAGCTAGTTGAAGGAGTGTCAAATTCTCGGAGAAGCCAGAAGTGAAATATGTTTGAGGGTGCATCAATTTATACATCCCCACAAGTCCCTCCTCTCGAAGGGTGCAGAGACTTATTACTCATCCCTACGCCTGTGAAAAAATTGTGAAATTTCTGCAGTGGAGTATGAGGAACGATGTGTAGATCTTTCACGATTTCCACACTCTAGTGTGTCGGGAGGTGTGGACTCCCCACACTCCAGTGTTGCGTGAGGTGTTGAAGCTCCCTTAAATCCAAAACTCATGAAGGCTCCCTAAAATTCAGCAGATAAAAAATTTCTTAAGATATAAAGAATTTATTAAAAACTTAAGGTATGAACTATTTTGCACAAGTCACGTGGAGGTGGTTTTTTAAAAATATATGAAAAGGTGTGAAGAGGTATGAGAGTTGAATTTTAATTAAGAATGAAATAATCCTTTTTTAAAAGAATCGTATAAGAGTGAGGATGGTTTTTTAATAAAAGGGTGGAAGAATTTAAAAGGTGGATGTTTTAGAAAGTAAATCTTTTTCTTTATAAAACTTTTTTATTAAAACTTTTTATATTATTAAAAGGTTTTTTTTGTATTAACCTTTTTTTGTTATCATTTAACCTTATTTTATTAAGGATCCACATTTAACCATATTTATAATTCCTCCACATTTAAAAGGGTTTTTTTTATAAGCAGTGATTTGGGCCTTGGGTTTTATAAGTAGTGGATATTAGGAGATTTTTTGTGCAAATGCCTAAGATGCAGAGTTCGAAGTTTGAAGTTGAAAATTTCAGCAGTAAAAAAAACTTTGAGCTATGGAAGCTTAAGATGCGGGATTTACTGGTGCAACAAGGGTTGCAAAAAACATTGATAGGAAAGTAAAAGAAACCAACAACCATGACAGAATGGGAATGGGAGGATCTCGATGCAAAATGTCTTAGCACCATTCATTTATGTATGGCAGATGAGGTTTTGTTTAATATCGTAGGAGAGGATACAACATCAGGATTATGGAGCAAGTTGGAAAGTCTATATCTAAAGACGTCCTTAACAAGCAGAATCTACTTGAAAAGATAGTTGTACATTTTGCGGATGAAGGAAGGTAAAAAAGTTGTTGACCATTTAAATACCTTCAATACCCTCATAGTTCGATTGACTAGTATGGAAGTTAAATTCAAAGATGAATATAAGGCTATTACACTATTGTGTTTGTTTCCTAAGTCTTGGTATAATATGGTCATCTCTATTAGCTTTAGCTTAGGAGATGTTTTAGATTATGACTCTATTCTGGGAGCTTTCTTGGCTAATGAGATGAAGAGAAAATCTAGTAAATAAACCTCAACTTTAGAGGCGATGTCGATCAGAGGTCGAATCACAGAGAAGAATGAGAGAAGTTCTTTTCGATCTTAGTCAACACACAGAAAGGGTAAAGAAAAATGCTAGTAATGTGGCAAAACAAGAAATATTGTTGGAAGAGAAAGGAATCCGAGGAAAACTGTACGAATGAAGCAAATTTGGCTGTAAACAATTTAGGTATAATTGATCATGTTTTATCCATTTCTAGTAATTTATAATATCCAGAAGAATGACAGTTATATTCAGGTGCCTCCCACCACATGTGCTCACATAGAAATTGGTTCTTTTCTTACCAATCTGTTGATGAGGGTGTGGTGTTTATGGGAAATGGTATTCCATGTAAGCCTATTGGGGTTGGTAGTATTAGAATTAGGATGTTAGATGGAATTGTTAGGGAATTATCGGATGTTAGATATGTACTTGAGCTTAAATCAAATTTGCTTTCATTGGGAATGTTGGATTCTTGTGGATATAAGTATACGGGTCAAGGTGGATATCTCACAGTGTCAAAAGGTAATTTAGTAGTGATGAAGGCAACAAAGGTTGATAACCTTTATAAGATGGAAGGAAATACTGAAGTAGCATTTGAAGTGACAGATGTATATTCTTGTTTATGGAAGAAGCATCAAGGTCATAACAACCAGAAAGAATTGCAGGTAACAGTAAGCGGTAAATCATTTCCAGACTTAAAATCTTTATTTCTGAATTCCTGCTTGTTTTATATCTTTGCAAGTTATGAAGATGGTATAAAGAGATGTTGTGTGTGGGATCCTACTTCTCACAAGGTCATCATTGATAGAGATATAGTATGTATGGAACAACCAAAAGGGTTGATTCAAGATCACAACTGTAAATTTGTTTGCATGCTAGATAATCCATTATATGACCTATTGGTACCCAGGCAAATATACAAGTGGTTTGAATCCTTTGTAGTGAGTCAGGATTTATCAAAGGGTAGGAATTACTATACAGTTTAGAGTACATTCAAAGTCTTGATGTTATTTGCTGATGAGATGCTCGATGCAAGGTGAAACATGGATAAAATAATTAATAAAATGACTCAGGTGGACAGGACAATTCAGATGAGGGATCAAGGAGAAACAAAACAAATTATGTGCATGGAAGTACACAGAGATGGTAATGGTAAGTTGTGGTTGGAGTTCAATATGAACATTGTAAAACCAGTTTTTATCCCTCTTGCTTTCCATTATAAGTTTTCTTCAATCATAAGGCCTGCCTATAAAGAAGAAAAGTTTATGTCTCGTGTAATTTCAGTAGGAGGAATGTTGTACGTGAAGAAATGGTTAAGCCTAGATGTTTCACATGCTAATGATGTTATCCGAAACATGACAGATTCAGGTGTTGTAGAGAAATGGTTCTTCAACGTATGAGAAGCACAAATGTCACCTATAATGGTTACACTGAGATGGTTTGTGATAATTGTAATGTATGTTTTACACGTATTTTGGATAGGAGGAGATCCATCACTAAATGTGTCTCACAACACAATTGTGGAAGACATGTTGGAGGTGGATTGACCCCTCAGGAAATTCAAACTCGTGTAAGTCACACAAGTGAGATCATGAAACCAGTTTTATTACAGAAGTTACAGTGGTGCTTGGATTCTCTTGGCTTGCAGCAAAGGTGATGACCAAAAGGAAGAAGCAAGGTATTAGGTTAATTGTTGTCAAGGTGGAGATTGTTGGGATTTGGTGACAACCAATTACCAAGAACAGATTTGGATCCTATTATTCTGCAGGGGTTACAACCAAATAGACCAAGTTAGAATATAGATAGGGATTGCATTTAATATTCAATTTCTTGTGTGAATGTATAAATTCATGTAAGCCCGCAAAGGCAAATACGATTGTGAGATGACTGAGTGTGAGAGATTGAGAGAGAACATGCAAATCTGATGTAATATCCATAATAAAAACAATAAGACAACCAATGCCTATGCTTGGTGGACGTATCCCAACGTTTGGGTGAATGACGTGAAATCCCTGTGTCTTTTTCTTATGTGTGTGATTGTTAATTATTATTGATAATTGTGTTTTCCGCATTGACAATTCTAACAAGTGGTATCTGAGCTGGTTAGAGCTGGTTGAAGGAGTGTCAAATTCTCAGAGAAGCTAGAAGTGAAATCTGTGTGAGGGTGCATCAATTTATACATCCTTGCAGGTACCTCCTCCCAAAGGGTGTGGAGACTTATTACTCATCCTTACGCCTGTGAGAAATTTGTGAAATTTCCACAGTTGAGTATGAGAAACATTGCATAGATAATTCATGATTTTCACACTCCAGTGTGTCGGGAGGTGTGGACTCCCCACACTCCAGTGTTGCATGAGGTGCGGTGACTCCCTTAAATACAAAAGTCAGGATGCCCCCCTAAAATTCAACGCATAAAGAATTTCTTAAGGTATGAAGAATTTATGAAAAACTTAAGGTATGAACTATTTTGCACAAGTCACGTGGAGGCAGATTTTTAAAAATATATGAAAAGGTGTGAAGAGGTATGAGAGTTGACTTTTAATTAAGAACAAAATACTCCTTTTTTAAAAGAATCATATAAGAGTGAGGATGGTTTTTTAATAAAATGGTGGAAGAATTTAAAAGGTGGATGTTTTAAAAAGTAAATATTTTTCTTTATAAAAGTTTTTTATTAAAACTTTTTATATTATTAAAAGGATTTTTCTTTTGGATAAAACTTTTGTGGTTATCATTTAACCTTATTTTATTAACGATCCACATTTCACCTTATTTATAATTCCTCCACATTTAGAATGATTTTTTATAAGCAATGATTTGGGCCTTGGTTTTTATAAGCAGTGATTTGGGCCTTGGGTTTTATATGCAGTGGATATTAGGTGATTTCTTGTGCAAATGGCTAAGATGCAGAGTTTGAAGTTTGAAGTTGAAAATTTCAGCAGTAAAAACAACTTTGAGCTCTGGAAGCTTAAGATGCGGGATTTAATGGAGCAAAAAGGGTTGCAAAAAGCATTGGCAGGAAAGTCAAAGAAACCAACAGCCATGACAGAATGGGAATGTGAGGATATGGATGCAAAAGCTCTTAGCACCATTCATTTATGTCTGGCGGATGAGGTTTTGTTTAATATTGTAGGAGAGGATACAACATCAGGCTTATGGAGCAAGTTGGAAAGTCTATATATGATGAAGTCCTTGACAAGCAGAATCTACTTAAAGAGACAGTTGTACAGTTTACGGATGAAGGAAGATACAAAAGTTGTTGACCATTTAAATACCTTCAATACCCTCATAATTCAATTGACTAGTATGGAAGTTAAATTCTAAGATGAAGACAAGGCTATTACACTATTTTGTTCATTGAGTCTTGGGATAATCTAGTCACCTCTATTAGGTTTAGCTCGACAGATGTTTTAGATTATGACTCTGTTGTGGGAGCTTTGTTGGCTGAGGAGATGAGGAGAAAATCTAGTAAATAAACCTCAACTTTGGAGGTGATTTTGATCAGAGGTCGAACCACAGAGAAGAATGAGATGATTTATTTCTGATCTAAGTCAAGACACAGAAAGGGTAAATGAAAATGCCGGTACTGTGGAAAAACAGGACATCTCAAGGAAGATTGTTGGAAGAGAAAGGAATCTGAGGAAAACTCTACAAAGGAAGCAAATTTGGCTGTAACAAATTCAGGTATAATTGATCATGTTTTATCCATTTCTAGTAATTTAAAATATCAATAAGAATGGCAATTAGATTCAGGTGCCTCCCACCACATGTGCTCACATAGAAATTGGTTCTTTTCTTACCAATCTGTTGATGAGGGCATAGTGTTTATGGGAAATGGTATTCCATGTAAAACTATTGGGGTTGGTAGTATTATAATCAGGATGTTCAATGGTATTGTTAGGGAATTAATGGGTGTTATATATGTTCCTGAGCTTAAATCAAATTTGATTTCATTGGGAGTGTTGGATTCTTGTGGATATAAGTATACAGGTCAAGGTGGAACTCTCACAGTGTCGAAAGGTAATTTAGTAGTGATGAAGGAAGCAAAGGTTGATAACCTTTATAAGCTGTAAGGCAGTACTGAAGTAGCATATGAAGTGACAAATGTATCTTCTTATTTATGGCAGAAGCATGAAGGTCATAATAGAAAGAAGTAATTGCAGGTACTAGTAAGCGGTAAATCATTTCCAGATTTAAAATCTTTGTTTCTAAATTCCTGCTTGTTTTATATCTCTAGAAGTTATGATGATGGTATAAAGGGATGTTGTGTGTGGGATCCTACTTCTCACAAGGTCATTATTGAAAGAGATATAGTATGTATGGAACAACCAAAAGGGTTGATTCAAGATCGCAATAGTAAATTTGTTTGCATGCTAGATAATTCATTGTATGGCCTATTGGTACCCAGGGAAATATACAAGTGGTTTGAATCCTTCATAGTCAGTCAAGATTTATCAAAGGGTAGGAATGACTATACATTTTATATTACATTCAAATTCTTTATGTTATTTGTTGATGATATGCTCGATGCAAGCTAAAGCATGGATAAAATCAGTAAGAAAATGACTTAGGTGGACAAGATAATTCAGATGTGGGATCGAGGAGCAACAAAACAAATTATGGGCATGGAAGTACACAGAGATGGTAATGGTAAGTTGTGGTTGTAGTTCAGTATGAACATTGTAAAACCGGTTTTTATCCCTCTTACTTTCCATTATAATTTTTCTTCAAGCATAGGGTCTATCTATAAATATGAAAAGGTTATGTCTCATGTAAGTTCAGTAGGAGGTATGTTGTATGCAATGAAATGGTTAAGACCAGATATTTCACATGATAATGATGTTGTCAGAAATGTGACAGATTCAGGTGTTGCAGTGAAATGGGTGCTTCAGCGTATGAGAAGAACAAATGTCACCTATAATGGTTACATTAAGATGGTATGTGATAATTGTAATGTATATTTTACATGTATTTTGGATAGGAGGAGATCTATCACTAAATGTGTCTCACAACACAGTTTTTGAAGACATGTTGGAGGTGGAGTGACCCCTCAGGAAGTCCAAACTCGTCCAAGTCACACAGGCGATATTATAAAACCAATTTTGTTAGAGAAAATGCATTGGTGCTTGGCTTCTCTTGGCTTGCAACAAAGGTGATGAAAAAAAGGAATAAGCAAGGTATCACGTTAATGTTGATTACGGTTGGTTTTCATTGATGTCAACCCTTGAAGAAATCCTCGGAGAATAAAGGTTTGGTTAATGGACCCTAGATTGTTTGATGTAAAGATGACTCATTATTTTTTCATCATGGTTGATAAAGTAAAGACGGATGAACTCTAAAGTGGTCCCCTTATGGTGAAAGCCCTCATGAGAATATGCTTTGTGGAGTAAGAGAACCTATGCTTAATTCTGGAATAATGAGTTGAAGGATAGTGAAATTGTTAGGGAAAATATCCTAGATGGATAGTGCTTGTCATGCCCTTTCTGGTGGTATGTGGAATGTCAAATAACTCCTCATGGTTAGAGAGTTATGACCATATGAAGTTGGAGAACCCCTCATGAGTCTTATAGAATCCCCCAAGGGTCAAAGTGCTTTGCAAAAGAATTTATTTTAAATGAAGCAGCCCTAAAATAAAGAAATTGTAATGCTACATGAAGATATAAATAAGAGGCAAAGCTCACTCATTAAGAACACACTTGTACATTTTGTATATCTATTTTCTTGTGTAAAGATTCTTGTAAATACTTGTGGATACATCTGAAGTAGTGAATGTTTGAGGTAGCACGAAGGGTTGATGGTGAAATTCTCAAATTTACAGAATACCCCATTTTTTGATGCAGACGTGGGCTGACTGTGTATAGGGTGAGTATACATTGAAGTTACACATGGGATGGTTGTGTATAGGGTGAGTATGTACGTGGGTTGACTTTGTATAGGGTGAGTATATGTTGATAAAGCCATGAAACATGAGAATATGAAGGTGCAGAGGTTCTATATTCTAAAATCAAGTTTCTAGGAAGGTCTAGAGTGCTCAAATACATTAGATCCATCCATTGGTTCAAAACGTATGTCTTAATTCTATGAATAGTTGGATTTTGATGTATGCATGAGGAATGGAAATGGATATTTGAGGATTCTCCCTAGAGAGACTAGTGGCTACATGGGCTCTTTTGTATAAGTCAGATCTACAGAAATACAATGTTGGTATATTTATCATTGATAATTCTTGTTGAGTCACATCTTGTATTTCTTGGCATATGGCTAAGAGTTTTTATGGTACATGGTTGAGATCTTGTATTTATTGATGTATTGAGAAATTGAATATCAGAAAGGGGTTGATGACTAAGATCATGTAAGAGATATTATACTTGTTCATGATTACACATACCTATATGGAACATGACTAGAGAGAGACATACTTGCCTTGAGTAGAGGTTATGTATGAGGATGCATGCATAGGGTACAGTTAAAGTCTAGATACAATGACAGGTTACAGATCTATGTGAAAGAATCTACAGAGGGTCAAAATTTTTCAAGTGAAAGGAAACCCTAGTTTCAGAAGGCATACGTAGGTTGCATAACAGATAGGGCACATACATATGTAGGTTGTGTAACATCCCGCTCTGGCACACTGAGTGAACTTATTCTTCGAGGACACTTGCTCACAAGTGATCCAGATTATTATGCGATTAAAACTTTTGATTTTCATTATGATGCGTTATGGGTTGATGACATGTTGTTTTACCGCTTTGACATAGACAGGTGCTATTGACTCGATTTTGCTGAGTGTGTAGGATTTTGGACCTCGAGGATGCAAAGGCATCGATGGAACCCCTTGGACTCTAGATTGAGTCAGGGAGTGTACCATTGGGGTTTGATTGTTTCACTGTGATTTTTAGTGCTTCTGATTAGAGGATATGATATGGATATGTTCTGACATGATTTGTTGATGATGCAAGCTAATGATAGCTTGTCGAACAGACTCACATATGGAGTAAAGGGGTCACACATGACTACCAGAGATGTTGAGGGAGAGGTGTGGACAACAGCCCTGCCATAGCCCACTAGAACTCCCGTCATGGCTCGAACTGTAGG
>JASDQU010368068.1:0-11584 GCA_032191745.1 Picea mariana
TTGCAATGTATAATATTCCTTACTTGTCTAACGATAATTTTAGAATCCCCCAAAACCTTCAATTCTTTGATATTCAAGTCTATAAATTTATTTAATCCTTGTACCAAAGTTTCATATTCGGTAGTGTTGTTTGTACATTCAAATTCTAGCCTACAAGATAGGAAATGACGTTTACCTTTAGGATCAATGAGGATGCACCTTGCTCCTGACCCTTCTTGAGATTTAGATCCATCAAAATATGAAGTCCAAATTTTTGGACTACAATCACTCTGGTCTTTTTCCTTATTAATTTCTTGCTCTCCTATCTTTGGTTTTGTAATATCTAGTGCAGGGTCTTGACATAAGAGCGTGTATTTTGTTGATATCGACAACTTCTCTTGAAAAACCATTTCATATTTTTGAGTGAGAGGGACATCGGACAAGAGAGGAGCAAAGTTTCCGAAGTGGGAATCGCAGGCATAATTGCCCAACACGGGGAAATCTATGGATGAGGGTTCGTTTGGGGTTTCTAGATCATTGACTGTATGTTTCATATATCTCTCCCTATCGATTTTGATCATGTTCTTGTATCCCTTCAGTGATATCCAAAGGTGTGCCCAGTCTATACTGAAGTATCCGTTTAGCTTTTCAGACCAATCTCAACTTAGTAATAACCCATAGGCCTCTGGAATATCTAACACAATGATGTCAATCACTTGCACAAAGTTGGGGTGTATCACTATTCTTATCATTACATCTTTGAGTTCTCCCATGATCTTGACCTGGGTTCTGTCTAGTTGTATGACATGTTTATCACTCTTAAGAGGAACAAAATTTAATTTTTTGCAAATAGACAAGGGCATAACATTGGGAAATGCCCCAGAATATACCAAACAATTGTGGAGGTTTCTATTGAAGATTTCAAATGTTAAGAGGAATGATGGGACAAAAGGTTTTTCCTTCCTATCTTCCAAGCAGGTGTTCATAGTTGGTTTTCTCACCATATCTGTGGGGGATAGATTTTTGTCCTGACCATTTCCTGTCGTCAGTTTTTCAACTGAGTTCAAATCTTGTAACATAAATTCCTTCTATTAGGGAATCCAGCATATGTCCATAACTGATATATTAGCCTTTAAATTCTTCAGATCTTCGACTACGTTGTAATCTCGTTTGGGTGATTCCCGAGTATGAATGATTATAAGGTTTCTATCGAGAGAGAAAGGTGTTCTCGGGTGATCGGGAGTTGCCTTACTCCTTGAGGTCTGGGTGGCAGCAGTGTCTTTTGAGACAAGTGGGCCTTTACTGCGTATTTGTATCACTGTGACTTATGCAGGCTGCTCCTGAGACTCAAACAGGTCGTCAAAATGCATGACCAGGTCAGGATCCCATATTAGCATAGTTGTATCTTGCAGTGGATCAATCTCTTCTTAGTTCGCAATGTTCATAACTGAACTGCTTGGCTATTCGGTCAAGGAGACTTCGTCTAGAAACTGATTGGACATCAAATTCATGGCATGCATCCATTGAGGGAAATATCTTTCAGAGTGGTTTTCTTGATGATAAGTACAGAGAGAATCGGATGCAACATTCCCTAGATCAATATTTAAGTTAGATGGGGGAGGTTCAATTTCCTTGAATGGTGGGTTTCTTTTAAATAAAGGCTTATAAGGCCTCTGGCCCTAGTTTCGCTCCCTTTCACTTCTCTTTATGTCTATGATCTCATTTGATAATTTCTTAACCATGTGTTGTAGATATTCTATGTCTCCATTACCTTTGTCGGGAGTTTGTTCAGTTTGTTTCCTCGACGGTCTAGTCAAAAGGAGTCCTCTCCTTGGAGGAGGTTGAGCTTCTTTCTTAACTAGAGAGACTTGGACCTCTTTACACCCTTTCATCTGGAATTATATCATTTTGGCTTCTTCAAAATTTTTAGCCAGGGTTCACTTGGCGACTCTTTTTACAAACATAGAAATAGAAGTCGGGAGCGCATTAGTGTAGACCTCGATTTGCAATTCTTGGGTCAGCTTCGCTTTAGGATGAAACTTGTTTAAGATGCTCGTGAATATTTGATTGAAATATTTGACTCTTTCTTTTGAACTCATAGTGGTGGCGAATAACTCATCCATCAGATCTCCCATAGTATTTCCCTTTGCAAATTTATCTAGAAAGTCTTTTTGGAACTTGGCCCAGCTAGTTATAGATCCTACTGGCAGAATAAAATACCACATGGAAGCTGAATTTTAAAATGTGTAGGGTAAAATCATGCAAACTACATCTTCATGTTGGACATTCATAAGTCTAATTGCGAGTATGAACTTCTTGATATGATCTTCAGGTAGACTTGAAATCTTGGGGTTGAATTTAGGAAGTAGCTTCTCTAGGTGTCAGGGAAGATTGTGTACTTGCCCAGGGATGACCACGACGTCTCCAAACAACCAAGGTTGGTTGTTCTGAGGTGGGTTATCCCCTTTTCTCCTCATGGTCGTTATTACCTTTCATATCCTCAGAATCCGAGTTGAACTCTTATTCTTCCAAAAAATAATCTGGCTCAGAGACGTTATCGGTTGGCATCTCAAGGATAAGATTCAGAGGTTGTTCAATTTCAATGATCACGAAGTCTATTAAGTCTTCTACCGTGTGTAAAAAAACTTTGTGGGGAGTACTAACCATTGGTCTACTTTGTTGTTTTCTTCGAGGGAGTATGGGAGCTAAGGACAACGCATTGATATGTTGGGCGTAGGCTCTTGTAATTCTCTTGAATTGATTTACTTCCTCGTGAGGAAGAGTGTAAGGTATTGCAGGGTGAAAAGGTTCTTCCTCGGGCTAGGGTGAGTTACTCATTTCAAGAATACTCAGCGTGTGTGGGTTGTCTTATGAATAAATAGCCATGCATGTGGGCTATTATGAATCTGTAGACTGTTTGAAAAACTATATAAAATATATATTCAGCCATTCATTCTTAGGCCCTCCTTCTAGCGCCAATTCTATTGATGGGTCTTAAATCCCTTGATTCAATAGTAGGAACCAAACCTGCCATCGAGGCCCAATTAGACTCTACAACGTTTAACAATGGAATAGTTCTTCAGATCTTGCGATCCAGCCAAATTATCGATGGTCTTTGTGTTTTCTTATGAAGGCTCTTCCTTAAGTTAGAACTATTATCTTCTGTATTTTCTCTTGGATGGGACTAGTATGAGAGATGCAAGCCAGTATAAACCAACTTGACAACAAACACGATTAAGTTTTAAACTACTTGGAAGAGGCCGAGCTTGGGATAACCCATTGCTCAAGCATGCAAATGACAATTTTATACCACAGGACTAGTACTAATACATTAACCATGTGAGCATCCAATTACTGTCTGAGAAACTAATTATCAGAAATAAGGCACATATGCAAATAATATAATGGCAAGAAAAATAATTCATCTACCATAATCATTCATCACATATTAATACAATGATTAATCTTCATCATTTAAAGTAAAGAACAACAAAATATTGGACTAGATAGCTTGACAATAGATTGAATAACTCTTACTCATTACAATATTTTTCATGAAACAAGATAGGAAATAGTTCTTCTCCATGTCCAATCACATGCGTTCAATGAAAATGACTTGTCTCTAGTTCCGAAGGACTTCTCAATTCATAGCAGCTTCAAAATCATTCTTAACAACCAAAAATAAAGAGTTCTTACACAACCATCCAACCACAACTAATTGGTCGATGTCTTTATTTATAATGTAAAGTTCAACTGAAATTAACGGCTAAGTGCAATTTAAGAAAAAAAAAATTTACCACGTGGCAACATCTTCTAACAGTTTCTTTAACAATCAACCCAAGATATCTCTTGAAAAGGGTGACTTCTCTCATACTCTGACCAATTGATAAATAGTTATTCACAAGTTTGGGGTTCAATTGGAGCCACATGAATCCCTCTAATGTCCATCACATGCGCCCGATACTTCACTAGACTGGATTTCGACTGTTGTAGCATGGTTCAAGCTCTAATCAAATGCTCCATGAATTGTTGCACTTTCCCTGGCACTGCGTCGATCATCTTTGCGATCTCTTCGGCCCACAACAAATATTGATTGGCATGCAGCTCGACTATTTCGCACAGGTCAACAAAGTTGTCGGGGGTGTCGAACTAAGGGAGTCTGATATCCTTCATTACTTTGTTAATTTTATCCAAATGCTTCTTGCATCTGCTCCATTGTTGTTGAATTTTTCGATGTGAGTCCCAAGACATCTTAACCCAGTATTTGATTGATCGCTTCATGCGATTAAGACTACTTTTGTCCAACATCTAGATGTTATGTTCTTCGATGCCTCGGTCTTGCTGGACTGCATCAATGTATTTGAGTCTTTCTACTTCTTGTTGCACCCTTTCATACCATTGCTCCATGTCCTTGCATGTTGCGAGTGCCATGAGAGTGTCCTCCTGAAGTTCAACTATTTTTTCCGTAAAAAGGTGTCGTTCTTTTTTGAAATGGTTGTAAGCTTCTTCGAACTCGCTTTTCAAATATACTGTGGTTCAACTAGCTCCGTGATAGTACTCAGCCAGGTGGTATAAATATTCTAATTCTTTCAGGGCGACAACCAACTCCTTTTCATCTCTTTTGGCTCTGTACAGGGTGGCATCTGAGAGTGCCTTCCCCATGCCGATAAGTTCAGATGTCTAGGTATCTGTTGTGTTTATCAAGTTCTCCTCTATAGTAATCAAAATGGAGTGATCCAACATGATCCTTCTTTTCTTTGCAGTCCTTTGAACGATGGCCTTTCTCTTTCTATCGTAGGAGATCACATAGATATCTGCTACCTTGTCTACCAGCTTGGGTATCTTTTGATCACCCCATGTGAGTGTGTTTCCTAGGCTACCAGTGGTGTATACTTGTTCGAGATCGGGCCCCCGAAATTCCTCGTTGTGCCTCGAAGGCTCGGCCTCTACCTATCGCTTGTCGGGGATCTGAGTATTGAGAGGAATAGAGACGTTGGGTATAGACTCATTACTTACTTGCTTATTGGTTGTTGAATCGTTGATTTCCTTTTGCAGGGATCCTTGCTTTGACTCATCTGGCTCGGGCTTGTCCTTTGGATTGTCTRCTCYAGTTTCTGGCACATYGGGTCCCTTTGTTTCGAGGCCACTTTCGACTTCATTTTCCTTTTCTCAGACCTCCTRTGTTTGGACTTCTRGCTCAAGGGAAGAGGTCTTCTCARGTCCCTTTTCTTMTAGGAAATGTACATGGGTCCTTTGAGATGCCTTCAGGCTCTCGTCGTCACTGTATACATTTATGAACTCGGTCATAGGGTTAGGCACACTCATTTCTACTGATACCCAACCTGTATCTGGTTGAGTTGTCATGTCTGTCAATGAATTGTCCGATGGTGTTGTGAATTCAGAGTCATCTGACCTGTTGGTGTTACCAAGGTTTATGAAATCGGGTCCGCTTGGCTTCGTCAGGCTTTCTTGTGGGCAAGCCTAGGAAACCTGATTAGGTTTGGGTTATCATGCATCTGCTTCATCAACAACTAGACCTGTTGATACATGAGTTTTCCAATCCTCTGTACAGCTTGAACTTTAGGGACATTCCTGATTTGTATAGGGGATACCTAAAAAAAATATTCTACTTCAATGGCTCCTTTAGGAGCGTCCACCGCTTCACCCGGTTCAGATGTTACCCTTCCTTCTCGGGCCCTAAGCATTTCTTGAGTCGTTTTCTCCAAGGCCGTTGTTTTCTCCTCCCAACTCATGGCCTTGAACCTAGTTATTTTAGGATAAACCATCCTTGCCACCACCTCATTCTAGTCTTGAGTGTTTTCGGTGAAAAATTCATCTTCAAACCGGTCATGGGCATAAGGCCAACAGGATGATACTTGCGATGCATGTTTTATTACCAAACCCTTAGGATCCTCCTTGCGAAAACAACCAATCTGGAATCATAATTCCAATTAGCTTAACCCTTCTTGCTTGGCCTATGTGGTATCCTTAACCATATCGAAGCCAATATGAAACCCATAAGGTACCTGCTTCTTGTCCTTTACTAAAGTAGTTTTATATCCTTGCAGGATGGTCTGATAACAAATTTTCCCTAACACTAGTCCATCGGGGACATATATGGGTAATAGATGGGGTGCCCCTGTGGCACCAAAAACCCTGATGTAGGTCTTGTGCTCATCTAGATACCAGTGACCTACCTTTGATACAACCTTTTTGGCTACATCTGACAATCTTGGGAATTCTTTCTTGAACAACAAAGAATAAATGTGTGTAATAAACTGGTCATAGATAAGAGAATAGGATTTCTTGTACCTATTTTCCCATAAGACGTCAAAGTATACGTGGACTGGGAGTTCAGAGGTGTGCCAGCTTAAGTTCATTCCAGTGAAAATGTTCTTGGCACAAATGACGTCCAGTGGATACGAGGCCATGTAGAAGGAAGGGGTTTCTCCCTCTTTCAGTGTCTAAGCTTGTTGTATGCAAGTGCTCAACTACTTGGAGATGATTGCACCCTAGTTAAAACTTGTTCCAGATATGGATATGGTATAAGCCAAGGGAATCCATGCCTCTGAAAACCTAGTGCAGTATTTCTCCCCATGCAATCGGTAGAGGAGGGCCATTATATAAATGTAAGGCTCTCTCAAGTTGGTTGTTAGATACCAGCCGGAGGTCCGGTTGGTGAACTTTTTATCCTCTCTCCACTAGGACACCATGATCTTGCTGGTGTCATGCTTCTAATAGAAACTTAGAACAAAATCAGTGTTTAATAATTCCTCTGTCTTCTTGAGCTTATAGTAATTCTAAACTTCAACTAGAAGGAAAACCCCAATGCATTCATCGTTGTCGTCGTTAATCAAACACCTCTATGCATCAGTATGATCAATAATCCATTTCAAGAGTTCAATGCAGGGAAATACCGAAGTCCTACTTTCCACCATGTGCAAATAATCCTTGTGGACATTCAAGATAACTTCATCATCGAGTCTTCTCATATCAGGATCGTTGTGTGGGGTATACTCGAGGGGTTCCTCTTTCTTGATTTTCTTAAACAATTCTTCCCAGCAAAGGAATACTATTTTGGTTCCCATGTTCGCTTATGTGTCTCCAAAGGCCAGGGTTTAGATGAAGGTTTTTTTGGTGACTGTCCTGATGACAGGCATCGGCTTCGGAGTGAATTCCAATTGCCTTGCAGCTGTTGGGGAGGAACCTTCTCCCGCCTCTGGTTCTTGTAGCTTTGGCGCTTTGGGGGATTTCCTGGTGGTGGGTTTCTTCAGATGCATTTTTTCTACAACTAAAAATGAACCTTTAGACATGTGTACAGAGTGGTAGTGGATGAAAACATATGAAATGAAGTGTAGAACACTACAAGGCGATACATACATGTAATTCTTGCTAAAATTGTTGTTTAATACTCACTGGACCTTGGAAGCTTGCTCTAGATTGCTAGCCTTGCTCTTCTAGGTGCTCTAAACATCTTGGTGCATAGAATAGGTTCATACACAATGACTCAAAAGAATATAACATGAGAGATCCTATTAGTCGTATCGACTAGTTAATATGAGTAATGAATGTAATTCAAAACAACCTACCATCGGATCTTTGCAAATAAATTCTAACTCGGTTGACGACGGAGGCACAGAGGGAGATGCATTGTATCATCAATATTAAATGGTCCTTTTGATTTGTGCATGAAACAAAAACTAATGCACGATCCAGGAATTATTTAACATTTTAAATGCGTCGCAACTAATGTATCTTAGGGATAAACGTCCCATCACGTCATGTTTCTCAGTGGACAGATCGGGGATCGACGATATCCTTATGTATTTTTCGTTGGTGCCCTCCCGAGACAACCCCGACGTCGATGGGTTTCATTACACAATGTCGATAATGCAGAAATGATTCAAGGTACACGTGGATCTTGCGAGATAGTAACGACTTTAGGGAAAACCAAATCTTGTGTTTAACTATTTCGGCAACAATATGTGACACCTGAGGATAGATAGCTCGACTGTACATATTAGTCGGTATCAGGTTTGTTATCAGAAAACTTGTGTATTAAAAGACAAAATCCTGGAACGCCCGATGCCGAAAGGTGTCGGGGCTCGACCATCGGGGAAAGTTCAAGGACGTAGTTTCTTTGCGGTTTATCATCTTCGTAAATCCTCGATGCCAAAAACATTTTGAAAGTCGATGATTGGCGATATCATTCCTTTACTTCACGTGACGCTTACTCTTTTCATTTTGTATTGATATTGACGAAGATCAGCCATCGAAGATAATCTTGTGTTGGCGCCTGTCGCATAATAGACTCTCATGTGCCAACACCAATGAAGATCAGGGATCGGCTACTCTAGTCTTCTCGAGCATTTTTCGTCACCTCTAATCCTTCCTGATGCTGAATTTCCTAAGCGTGTCGGGGAAAAGTTTCGATGGTCGATTACTTAAATAAATGCTAGTCCCTTTTAAAGTTAAGATGAAATTCACATGCTCAAGAAGAATTTAAATGACTCAACCTGAAAACACAAAATGATAAGCACATGAAACAATTTCTTAATAAAGCGCAATCAGACAGTGTGAAAGATCAAGTGGTACCCAAAAAGTAAAAAATTGACATAGACCTTTTTAGGGTGTGTTGAGTGCTAAACACTATAGAGAGCTAAATTTAGATGTTGATTCTCTTTCTAAAGAGCCTCTCTCTCTCACTGTGTAGGGTGATACAATGTGCAAGGAGTCAAATATAGAGTACAACTTCAAGCCATAAACAATTCATTGTTTGATTGGTTCCTCCAGCTGAAGGAGAACAATTTCAAATTATGGTAAATCTTTTATTGATTATATGTTTCAAGAAAATTTTTGTTAAGTTCATATGATTGTTTAAATCCTAAAATGGTTTTCTAATGGAATATAATATTTAAGTAGGACCGATAAGAGACTCATATTTTGATAATGTTATCCGCAACTCCTAGGGATAACTAAGGAGATGATGTCTCAAGGCCCTCAGGCTGCAAACATTGAGTACTGAGAGACAACTTGACCAATAGTGTCCACTTACACAGATGGAGACCCACTTCACCACCACATATTCCATGTTCATCGTGAGGGTATCCACCACACCAGCTTGCTTCCCGAAGACATTGGGTATTTCTCCATGAGGTACAAGCCATGTATTATGGTGAGTGTCATTTCAATATTTGAGGCATTTGAGTTTGTTTCATATATTACTACTTTTGATTATGTAACATTTTCTTGGAATCTATGCTCATTTCCCCGTTTCACTTTGGTGGTTGACATTTCTCCCTAGCAAGTGAGTCAACCTTAGGGATAGGTTTGCTACTAGGAGGTCCTCTTGATGAGTCATTGTGCCATTCTCGAACATACTTGTCATTTTCCACACTTCATCTCCTCATCTCCTTACCTTTTGGGATTTTTAGGTGTATTGACCCAAGAAGGTGTTGTCCCTCATTTCATGGGAAGAAGGGGTTGAAGGCCTAGAGGGGAGATGCCCGACAAAAGATAAAAGCCTAATTATGAACTATGGTTTGATCTCTTTCTCTCTTGGAATTGGTAAGGAAAATATGCATTTGTTAGTTATTTCTTGCTTGTTCTTGGTCATTGTTGGTTGAAACCCTAGGAGGAGTATGTTTTATACACCCTCCATTAAGATTCATCTTATTTGCTAAGTTTATAAGTCATTTTTGCAATGGTTGCTAAGAGAAGTTTGAGTGTGTACACAATCCTATTTTTCAACCCTAGTTTGATTGGCATACCCTAGGGAGTAAGATGGTTTACACCCATAGGGATATTGTTGACCTAACTTGTGTTTTTAAGACTCCATTCACCCATATTCTAAAGGAACTAATATGAATTTTTGCATTGGAGAAATAAATTTGTTTCTTTGGTAAATGTAATTTAGTGGTATATCAATCTTGTTCAAGTTGTAAGCTTTTCTGCATGTTAAGAGCTTGTTAAGGCCACTAGGGCGTCTTGATTGGCTTGGTCTACTTAGAGCTATAACTCATTAAAATATATAACCAGGCTACAAAAAAATCATTCCTTTCTTACTTATAACCTACAATTCAGCCGTCATAAGTTTCTAATAATCTACTAGCAATGTGCTTCTTTGGGTGGATTACTTGCCATATAATCTACTAGTTCAAGTCCATATTTTGGGTGGATTACATGTAATTTTTGGTGGATAACTTTTTTGTTGCAACAAATTGTTTTCTAAATCCATAAGGCTGAACAATAACTCTGCAGTACTTGTTTCTTACAGCCTCGTTTCAATGCTAAAGTCTTGTGCTTTAATACTAGAGTTATATTGGTGTTTAGCTAACCAAACTCTTGCATCATCTACGTGACTTTTAGCATCTTTTTAGCAGCTCTAATAATCACTTGTTTGTTGATATTTATCTTCATTGAMTGATGCAAATAGTGACAAGAAGCTTAACTTTCTTGTCCACCTAACATATAGCTCGTACAATTGGCTTTTCTTGTGTCTCAAACAGGTACAAACACTTTCTACAAGTACTCAAAGACTTGGCAACCTTAAACCACTTCTAAGACATGTCATCAAAGCCATACTCAACTCTTCCACATGACCAATAGGGGCATCCATATCATCATCTCACTTTTTGTCTTTCTTTCCCCTAGGGTCACACGGGATTACCCCCTTGAGGTGATCACTTCACCTCTAAAAGTGACAGGAATACCTATTTGAGGTGACAGTGGGTAGGTGTTCCCTTAGTTGTCACTATCTTGTGGTTTGGGTCGAGCTATGCCCAACCTAAAAATTGTGCAATAACATTTTGGCGTCGTTTCCAGGGAGGATTTTGACTCCTCTCTCGTGCCCTAACCACACTTTGGAAATCTTTCCTAAAGCCCTTTCCCTAACTTGCCTGGCGACTCCATTTTAGGGAAGTACCACTTTCCTTTTTCCCTTTCTTGATAATCTCCTCTTGAGGATCGTATGTTGACTCCACCTTCCCGAAATCTATCTTCCCTTATGAATTTTTCCCTAGGGTGACTCAAAACTTCTAAGGTTTATCGAAGAAGGCCTCCTCTCAAGTCTCCCATTGTCAAAACCATTTTCCAAGGTACCATTCCCCTTTCTCCAATGGCTCACCCTGGGGAAAATGATCTCTAAAAACCCTTAAACATGGACACCATTCCCGAACATCCCAATACCATGTCAAAAGAGTCTAATAAGTGGTTGCCAAATTTTCCATGACATAATGTGGTCGTTGTTGATGATCATCTCTATGCCATGAGCCGAGACATGGAAAATGTTGAAGTGGAACATGAGGATGTGGTAATGAAGCTATTATATTCTTCATTAATTGAATATTCTCAGAGGTGGTCCAGAGGCTTGCCTAATAATCACATCACATCTTACGAAGCCTTCGCTAAGTTGTTCAAGGAAATATGGATAGAGAAGAAAGACAACATAATGCTTCTAGCTCAGTTCAATAAGATTTAGAAGAAGGAGAATGAGACAGTGAGAGAATTTGACAATAGGTTTGAAAAATTGTACAGTCAAATCCCGATATATCTAGGCCCTACATATAAAATTGTTCATCTCCTTTACATGAATGCATTTGACAAG
>JASDQU010368071.1:0-10225 GCA_032191745.1 Picea mariana
TGTTGAGGAAGTGTGAGGAATGAGTGAATGAAGTGCTTTCTTATAGAAAAAAGAGGTTGTGAGGGTTTCTAGAGAATTCTAAACTTTGTTTTTTTCAAATGAATGTAAAAATCAGTTAGTTAAGTTTATAGAGTTATTAGATGCATTCATTAGTAATTAATTAAAAGTTTTTTAGCTATCTAAGGGTCCCACACCCTTCATGAGTGCTTGGACAGGCCCAGAAGCCAAAAACATTCGTGGAAACGCAACCTTTTTTTGCCAAAACGGATGGCGTTTCCAAATTGGGAAATGTTGCACAGTACGACCGATGACGTTTCCTGGCCGTTTCATACTGATTTCCACATTTTCGGGCATTTTTGGGATTGGTATGCGGCTATACTAGGCGTTTCCTGCAACTTAGACTTGCTCTAATCTCATAATAAACTAGACACTTAAAGATAAAGTGTTGCTCAGTCTCTACATCATGTAGTGAGCAAAGTTTGCATTGCCATTCCACCTTAGGGAGATGGTGATCATTGTTGACTCTCAACTAGTGTGAGCACACCTGAAGTCGATCAAGAGGAAAATGAAGCCTTTTTAACAAATGGAACTAAGGGCATCTCAACTAGACAATGAGACTGTTGAAGATCTTGAGGAAATGCTTGAAGTTATAGGCCATCTTGGGGCTTAGAGGCTTGAGTGTTGTAACCTAGAAAACTTGGATGAAGCTCTTGGATATATCTCTCTTGATTGTAGAATCAATTTCCTCCTTTAAGGGAGGAGTTGTGGAAGGGCATTGAGGGAGATTGTGACGGGAATAAATTGAAATGCTCTTTGACTCTGAACGATTGTACTTCGGAAAACCAACAAGGCCATCGAGCCAATTGGTCTAGGAATGCAATGGTCTTAGAGGAGTAAAGTGCCAAAATGGGTCACGTATTGCACCCTGAGGAGTTTTCCATTTGTTGTACTCTGTGAAGGTAGAGACAAGATTGAAGGCTTTCTCGAGACATGTGGGATATATGCCAGATTTTACATGTACTTAGTGTTTTGCACTAAATAAGACAATGAAGCATGATAGTCTGGACTTCGTCAATATGAGACCACTCTGTATAATTAATGCTAAGGCCCCAAAACGTAGATCGAAATAAAACGATAGGCTTGATGAATGCATCAAAAAGCTTCATCTTAGATGGTAATTTCTAGAAATGAAGCTAGAAGCATTGTCTCTGAAGCATCACAAAGGAAGCATACCCTTTACATGGTTGGGATGCAAGTTCCGTACTGAAGGTGGGACATGTGAATTTGTACCCCTAAGTAAGCGTAAGAGGTAGTCTCCATTGGTTGCCTCCAAAAGTAAAAATGTTACTTAAAGAGGGCTTCTTTGGTTGTATTAAGATAATGATTTGGTTTTCCCAAGATTGACTATCAACTGTTGAAGATCGTAGAACTATTCCAAAGCTAAAATTGCTTCTATAACCCCTCTATATTGGAAGCCACCAATACCACATCATCTATAGACAAAGGGATTGAAATCAGGGTCTATTGAGGTTGGCAACCATCTAGGACCTAAGTAGAATCCTAGTTTATTGTAGAACCGAACTGGTCTAGCAGAACTGACTAGTTGAACCAGTTTGGAGGGAAAAACGGTGCAACTGGTGCGACAGAACCGCTTTTGGCCGGTTCGGTACTGAATCGGCCAGTTCCATACAAGAACTGACTGGTTCGGTACCGAACCAGCTTGTTTCGTACAACATCTGTACGAAGCATCTAGGCCCACGGATTAAAATTTTTTTTTAGGAAAAAAACAATTGTTTAATGGAAGGGGGACCTATTACCTAACCCTAGGATAATGGTAATATTAAATTCTTATCTTTCATTCTCCTTTATCTTTCATTTTCATCCTTTTACTTAAATTCTTAACATTAACATTAATTGTTTCAGGGTGTTTGAGAGTGGTTCGAACCTCATCGGACTTCATATGGAGAAAGTGGAATTTTAGGTCCCATTCAAAATTTAGCAGACTTCAACAGTTTTCAGGATTTCAAGATTGGCAGGATTGCTACGTTTCCACTGGATTCTATCATGTATGAGGGTATGGAACTGGAATTTAATCGAGAGCACCAAGCCCTCTATGTACCTCGATGTTGGTGACATTGATTGTTGAACTCCTCTGTCATGACCCTAGTAAAAATGTACCCTTCACTCAAGTAAAATCACTTATTAGGCATGCTAAGCTTTTCTGTCTTATTTTAATGCTTAGAGGGTGACACTGATGATGAGGATCCTAATATAAGTAATGATCTTGATGATATGTAGTTGTCTAAGTCACTTGACACGTCCAAACCCCCCCTCGTGTCGCGAATCCTATGTGTTGGACACCAAACGGTAGGACAAGTGTCAGATACTCGTTTAGAACGTGTCATGTTCACAGGACACGCGTGTCTTGAAAATAGGACATGTGTCTTGCTCAGAAAAGGACCATGGCTCATGTTTTCTCATGCAAGTTGCAACTGTGAGGTGTTTCAGTGTGCAACTAAGGGTTATTTTGCCTTACTAATTCTATTTAAAAAGGTCCCCACCCTCTCCATTTTACCCGCCCTAGTAGTTAATGGTAATATTAAATTCTTAAAGTAAAAGGATGAAAATCATTTTCATCCTTTTACTTAAATTTTTAACATTACCATTAATTGTTTCAGGATGTTTGAGAGTGGTTCCAACCTCATTGGACTTCATATGGAGAAAGTAGAATTTTAGGTCCCGTTCAAAATTCAGCAGACTTAACGGTTTTCAGGATTTCAAGATTGGCATGATTGCAATGTTTCCACTGGATTCTATCATGTAAGAGGGTATGAAACTGACATTTAATCAAGGGCACCATACCCTTTATGTACCTCGATGTTGGTGGCATTGATTGTTGAACTCTTTTGTCACGACCCCAGTAAAAATGTACCCTTCACTCAAGTATAAACTCTTTTGTTGAACTCTTCTCTTTGTCATCGTGTCAAGTGACTTAGTGGTGTATTTGCACACCAACCTCTGTCTTATTTGCAGGCACTAGGCACAGGGAAGAGTGGTTGAGGGGAAAGACAAAGATGTGGGATGCGTTTCATGATGATATGGGTTTGGACAACAGTGTTGAGTTGGCAATGTCATCATTTATGTTAGTAACTTAGTAACTTAGTACTAGTTGTATGATTGAATTTGTATCATCATCATGTAACTGTTTATAGTTTAATTATTTCATTTTTGCATGTGTAATTCATAATTTAAATTTATATATATATATATATATATATATATATATATATATATATTTTAAAATATATATATAACGTGTCCTCCGTGTCCTATTTCTGGGGGTCGTCGTGCCCGTGTCGGATACTCATATTTCCGTGTCCTCCGTGTCCCGTGTCCCCGTGTCAGGTGACTTAGGTAGTTGTTTGTTGTAGCATGATTTTTTTTGGACTCTAGAGGCCATTTAAAGTCTTGTTGTTGATGTATTTTGGTTCAGAGATGGATTGCACTCGGTGGTATTTTGATTATATGCACTCTTACTTGCTATATAAATGAGAAACTTTGCATGTTTGTGTATAAATGGTTTGGATTCATATGGATGCACATGAAATATATATGTTTTTTTTCAAAATCTGAATATTTTATCTAGTTTTTGGTCGACTGATTTTTTTCTGGTCCGGTCTGGTTTCACATTTTTGGGGTTCACTGGTTCGGTCTGGTTTCCGGTTCTGATAACATTGGTTTATTGTTAAGAAGTGATTGGGAAAAACAGTTGTCTGGTAATCTTTTGTCTAATTTCTGATTCTGATTAGTAGAGAACCTGTTTCTGATGAATAGAGTATGTCTGATGCTGCCTATTGGCTCTAGAGTCTATATTATGAAGATCTTGCAAATCAACTGTATAGAAGTATTTAAAAAAATCAACCGCCTTCCTATGTATAGACCGGGTTCCTTATTTCACAAATCCAAAATTAATGGATGATGGATTATATAGAGAATAATATTTTTTTTTTATAACACTAAGTTGCACGAAACTTGGAAATGGGTAGGGGCTTTGAAAACAGGAACGCTGTTGAAATGTGACCCCCCAATGGCCACTTTGGTGGAAACAACTTATATAAAACTACAATATAAACAGTTATTTTAAAAAACAACACATTATCTTGCAAGAAATAAGAATGATACACATAAATGACGCTTTAGAAGGAATCTCATAGATGATCATTGATTACATTATACAAGATCCAAAAGTCTACCCCGGAAATCCAAAAGTCTGCACACAAAACAGACAACAAAAGCACTGAAATGTGCCCTTTGAAGATTTTTCGAGGTACTAAAGGCTGCTCAACAGATTTGTCATATGATCTCTTGTTGAGCTCTAAGTTCAAGGTCTTCAAACTGTTTCACTACTGTTTTATGACAGCCACTAAATCTGATTTTTTGAAAATCTGCCTTTAACTTTGTGATTGCATGCTCTTTTAAGGGTGGCCTTGCAACTGTTTTGGTGACCAATGTTAGCACATGCATAAACCTTAAAACAAACAATACCCGCTAGGATCTTGAACAACTACAAGGCTAAAAATACTAAGCATACATGACAAATCAACACATGCTGTTTTTGGTCAACATGACCCTGGAAAAACCCCCATGGGGAAAACTAGTTTGGAGATATATATAAATGTATGGAGTTCTCAAAGCAAACTGCTACAAAGAGAAAATATAACAATTGAACCAGTTACAGCAACAATCCTTTTCAGATTGCTTTGGAGTTCCTGATCTTTGGCGCCCCTTTTTGACTTGTGCGCCCTTTCCTCTTTGTGCCTGCTAGGAGATGCTTGCGCCCTTGTAGATTTCTTTGCTTGATGGAAGGATCCTTGCACGCTCTATCACAGATGATGCGCCCCTCTAAGATCCAATGCTCACCACAAGCAAAACCCTCAACCACAAGTGTGCTCCAACAAGTGTGCCCTCAACAAATGCGCCCCTCACAAGCTAGTTGGCCCCCCTCGCCAAATGGGTGCACCCTCCTCTAGCTCACGCTCCAACCAAGAAGAAACTATAGCTCATGCGCCCTAGCTTCTCACCAAAGCGCCTCCTCAAGCTTTGCCCTAATCAACAATGGCTTCTCCTTTCTTAATGGTGCGCCTCCCTTCTCCTCTCCTTCACTCTACAACACAAGTGAACAATAGAGTCATCCCTACCCTTTTTCCTCCTTTAGCCTTCCTTAGGCCAAACCTAGAAGATCAATGGACTAGATTAGATCTAGCCAAGTCTAATCAAATGGTGAGATTACTTCTCATAAATCTCAGTTAGAAACCCACTTTACTCAAGTTTCCATAGTTTGCTTTATGTCTATTAATTCACCCACTTTGTGAATTAATTGTCACTTTATGACTTAAGTGATTAAGTCACAGTGAAATTAGATCATAAAGTAAAGGTACAAGGGTAATACTTTCCCCCTTTGTGTTTAGAGACTCACAAACACAAGGGGACCACTTCCCAAGGTAAACAAATCTCAACACCCTTTTAGGCTGAAATGTGACCAAATGTGTTTCAGTATAGTTGTATGGCTCAGAAACATTTCAGATGCATACAATATGTGTTTTTTACCTGTACCCTTGTTTCTATACATTTCTGGGCTTGGTACGGGAGGGCTTGACATTTCCTGCAACTTAGTTATCACATTACGTGAATAATTGGTAATGACTTCCTATTGTTAGCAACTTATAAATAGTGAGACTTGTCTCATTCTGCTCAATGGTTTGTAAACTTTTACTGATTTATCTGGTTAAAAAGTAGGTTTCATCCTTGGCTGTTCAACTCTATCTTATCATATATTATAACTCCTCGTATTGTTGTGTGTTACATTTATTTTCTCGAAGGAACTAAAGTAAATTTATATGCAAAGATAAAGTGACCAAAGGGTCATGGTTTAAATCAGATCATTGATACACTTTGAGGCTTAAGCAATAAATATTAAAATCATTTTCAGCCAAGAAGCCTTTTATTATTGTCATGAACTTGAAAAACTATTTTAGCCAGAATAGGTTTATTGAGGAGATTTTTAATGACCAGTCTGGATTTTTTTAGGGTTGCTTGCCTGCTAATATCCTGAAATTGCACCATTCATTTTATATTTTTGGTTACGCTAGAATTCCTATAAGTTTGCTTATTAAAACAACTTTTTTTTGAACTGGAAATCTTCTGCTTTTCTTCATCTAATTTCATTTATTGAATACATCTATATATCAGAACATGATCACGGGAGCAGCTCAAATGGATGGAGGTATTCTTGTTGTATCTGCCCCTGATGGACCCATGCCTCAGACAAAAGAGCACATCTTGCTTGCCCGTCAGGTTTTCTTTTTCAGTTCTATAGCTCAGATTGCCTGTCTTCTCCAGAAAGACATGTATTTTCCTAATTCTCATTTCTGGCTTGTTGCAAATGGACATGCTAGCTTTAGTTGGGCCTCAATTTCTGCTACGGAAGGCAATAATAAGTGACACAGTTCGTTTATATATCCTTATTCTTGAGGCAGGTAGGGGTACCATCTCTGGTTTGCTTTCTTAATAAGGTTGATGTTGTGGACGATGAAGAGCTATTGGAGCTTGTAGAAATGGAACTTCGTGGTATGTGGCAATAGCCTATGACTTTACTTGAAGCTTTCATCTTTTTTGTGCATGTTCATTTGGATGCACTGAGCTTCTGTTTCCTTAAGATTTTTCACATATTTAAAATGTGATTTGTGATAACTGTGACAGAGTTGCTTAGCTTCTACAAGTTCCCGGGTGATGAAATCCCTATTGTTAGGGGTTCTGCATTATCAGCTTTGCAGGGTACCAATGAAGAAATAGGAAAGAAAGCAATTTTGAAGTTGATGGAAGCAGTGGATGACTACATTCCAGAACCAAAACGTGTACTCGACAAACCATTTCTCATGCCTATAGAAGATGTTTTCTCCATTCAGGTACTTTTTTTTGCTAATATAGGACAGTTGCAGTTTCCTATCTTTTTCTTGTCCAAGGAAGACCTAGTGGGGAAACCCAAGGGATGCCTCCCCATATTGTGGATGGCATCCCTAGTAAACCCCTTGGTATAGATTAGTGTGCCTAAGTCAGGGTGATTTGAACTGGGCACCTGCTGGCACTGAACTAGCCAAATGCTGAGCAACATTGGCAAAAACCAGTTGAGCTAACCCCTTGGGATTGCAATATTGTATCTATGCTGCTAACATGAAGTGTTTTTATTTTTCAAATACACTTTTTCTTTTTTCGCTTGTAAAAGTATTTTATATTAACTTGCTCCCAAATGAGAAGAAAGTACATAAAAAATTAAGCCTAAGGGCATCTGATATAGCTTGGATGTCCACCCTCTAAATCTAAGGTCATATCTGAACTTCAGCCAAACAGGCTTAACCTTTAAAATGGGATACAGAGGTTTTTCAAACAGGCTTAACATTTAAAACATGATAGAGAACTTTTTCAAAACAGATGGCCCTTTATACATCTAAGTTTTCATCTACAATAGAAACACATGGTATTTCTTGGCTGGAAAGACACTTGGGAAGGTCGATTAGTTACCAGATACACAAATTTGACAGATCAATACCAACCCTATTAAAGCTGGGATTTACAGTGTCTTTAAAACTATTGACAACTAATTAAAACTAAAGAAAACCACCCAGCTCATCCCGTACCTGGAGATATCACTGATTTGCTCAATCCTGTTCCTTTTTTACCTGCGTTATTTAAGGAATTTTCCTGTTTCCATAAAGCTCAAGGCTTTTCCTTAAATTACTCTTTTTTATGTTGATCCTTGGAATTTGGCAAGAGAATCTTTATGGATAACTGGCGTTTCTTCATTACATTTGGAATTCCTTTTATTGAAACTTCTTCCTTGTCTGAAACACTTTCTTTTGCCGAGAATCCACCTTTTGGTTTCCATGCAAGGTTGTTGCTGAAGGAGCTTGTTGACTCCTTTTCTCCTCGATATTTGTCTACCCATCTGTGGGACTTTCTTCTTCTCTGACTCCCTCTTTGAAACCCGTTCTGATCCAATTCAGGGGGAGGAATTTGACTTTCCTCCTCCTCCTTGTTTCTTTTTTGGGCAAGACACCATCAAGTGACCTGTTTCATGACAGAGTCTACACCCAAAACTTGTGTTTTCATGGTCTAGATGCTGGATTCAGTGAGTTCCATCACACGTGTATTATACTTTTTGGCAATCCTTTATCCATTTCCACACAAATAGAGTCTTAAGCCGTTATCAAGCTTACTATTATAATTTATTGAAGAGAACGCATTTGCTAGATAATTAGTGATTACCTCAAAATCCTTTTGCCATAGATTCACTGGTGAATTAGGGAGTCTAACCCAAGTTGGGGTAGTAGAGATTGTCACGGAAGCTGGATTAAAGTAGGGAAACCATGGTTTCTTGACAGGTGTGCTTCTGCCATAGAAGTTAGAACCATAGACCTGCTTCCAGGGTTTGATTTCTATCTTCTTGGTCTTTAAATAAACAATAAAAAAACCCTTTGCACAAAAGTTTACTGGAAGATATTTAGCCCAGATCTGACTGATCCAATCCATAAGCACACAAAACAACTAGGCCAGAAACTGCTGAAGTGGAAGATCATGGTATCTCCTTGTAGTCTTCTAAATTTCACGGGTCAGCTCAGGAGAGATTTTTTCCACCATCGACTCTTCTAAATTGTTTACAAGAAACCTGTCTGTTGGGTGAGATTGGGGAAGGGCAGGTGTAATGTCCCCATTTTGGGACATTATAACATTACAACATTTTAGAGTGTTATGCCTACCTGAGTAGCCAGATAGGGGTGACAGAGAGTTCGGGAGATATTGAGGGGTTTATTTGGGCCCGACTTGTATCGTTCATCATCAGGATCCATTCCGCACAGCTGGGCTTTGGTTCCGTTGCATTCCGACGATTTTCGTAATTTTGAGTTATTATGGGTCATATCTTAATTAAATTCACTAACAAGGTCATAATGGGCATATTACTTGGAGAAACCTCTTAGTGTAATAGCTCATCGGAATCGGGAAGAAGAGTATTACAGGATAAAATGATGAGAAGTGACTTTCAGTGGTCGGAGAAGCCATCAGGATGGATAAATCACTTTTTAGAGGCAAAATGGTTAATTAATTAATTAATTAAGTGATATAATCAAGGAATAATAAAATAAAGTAAAAGTCACTTGGAGGGAAAAGGTCAACAATGAATTAGGGTTTCGGGAAGCTATAAAGGAAGGGTAAAGCAACTTAATTCATTATGCATTGTTATGATTTGATGTTGAGAGTTCCCAGAGGAGGAGGAGAGCCGACCTTACTGTTTTGTGGATTTTTGGAGGAAACCACCACCATTGATTGGTTTCAGTGTTGAGAGACACACCCTAGCCCATCGGAGATACCATCCAGGTATTTCACCGTACTTTTCAAGAGTATCCATTGCAGAGTGCACAGCTCAGCCAGTGAGGGCGCAAGTCAGTTTGAGGGTTTGGAGAGCTGCACGAGATCCATATCCAAATTGCAGTTTCCTTCCAACCCATTTGAGATCCAGCCAGGGCGCTTCTATTGAGCCATCTATTGTCAGATTCTGACGGTGGAATCTTGCAGATCGACTCATTCAACCATTTAGGGCGCAACCCTCCTGGACAGACATTTGGTGTTGCATGCAGAGTTTCAGAGCAGATCCAGACAAATCCTTCCGACCCATTTCCTTATTTGGCGAGACGATCGTTTTGAGCCATATAGCAGCAGATTCCATTGGTGGAATCCTTTGGGGCGCATTCAGTGCTCCAGGAGGTGCGCAAACCCCCCAGGGGTCCAAATCTAGTGCCTTAGAGACCAGATTCGAGATCCGACACTCACCCATTTCAGTCTAGAGGTTAGGGCGCTTCTTTTGGAGCAGTTTCCAGCATATTCCGATGGTTTGAACTTTCGGACGAGTTTCCCAGCTGGTAGCGGTTACCGTACTTCGCCGGAATCGCATATTTTTGCCGATCTATCCGTGCATGCATCAGATCTGCTATCATCTTCTGATCACAGGTATTTTTATGTTATTTGATTGTATTCGAGTGCTGATCCATGAGATCTGGCTGACGTTTATATTCTATATTTCCAGTAGGCTATTGTATTTCCATGCTCGAACTGTATAATACATGATATTGGGCAGTTGATGTTCTTTACTTCTGCATGCATCCTTTATATGCTG
>JASDQU010368074.1:0-11496 GCA_032191745.1 Picea mariana
CATGCATGAATATAGAAACTTGAACATATAGTACTTGCTTTACATCTCTCTCTAGAGAAAATTTGTAATTCTTGGTGAAGTCTACCACTGATAAGATTGTGCCTAGCTAGAATAGCTCATGAGATTGTTTGAAATGGTAAACTTAGCAAGCAGAGCTATGAAAGTGTTTTATATTCTCCATGAATTCTAAAATAGAGATTTCATCCTAAGTAAGTAATCATGGGTTCAATAAAAAACCCTCTATTTATATCGAATTAACTATATATAAGACAACTTACAATGTCCATGAGAAAACACACACTCTCTCTATATATAAAAGTTAAATTTGTTTCAAACTTTATATTTATTTCTAAAAATTATAGTTAATAAAACTTATAAAAATGGTTAAATATAAATAAGACACATATATAAAAATAAATTGCAATTTCTATCAAATTATCTTTATATTTAATTGTTTAAGTGAATTGCAATTTCTATCAAATTATCTTTGTATTCAATTGTCATCAACTTTGAGGTGTAATGAATGTTTGATTTTTTTGGAGTTTTTACATGTATATTTTTCAATCAATTTTTACTAAAATCCAACCAAAAATTATTGAAACTCCATATTTAAGTAATTGAATCTATATCTATTTAAAAGATTACCAATTTCACTCATTTTACCACGTTACCAAAAATCTAAAACACAAAATAAAATAAAAAAAATTGATCACTTTAACGACCTTGAAAGGTTTAGCTTCAATGATTATTATTTGCCAAAAATCTAAAACACAAAATAAAAAATATATATAAGAGATCACTTTAACGACCTTGAAAGGTTTAGCTCCAATGATTATTATTTGGCAGCGTAAGTCAAAAACAAAAGAGAATGGAGGGGCATGTGACAAAAATATATGT
The DNA here is from genome assembly GCA_032191745.1 of Picea mariana. NCBI lineage: Eukaryota > Viridiplantae > Streptophyta > Pinopsida > Pinales > Pinaceae > Picea > Picea mariana. Next base: position 898 of record JASDQU010368074.1, read on the forward strand.
TCAATTACTTAGAATAGGTTTGAATTTGGCTAGATTTTCAGGAGTAATCTGAGTTTTGTGCATAAATTAAAATTCTAAGTATTTTAGAATCTATCTAAACCTATTCTATTCAGGAGTTTTGCTCCATTTTAAACCAACCCAGATACTTAAAAAATCAACCAAAATATTTTGGATTGACCAAAAATTTAAAACCACACTACTTAAAAATCTGCCAAAAATATAACTGCTAAGACAAGATTGAGAGAAGATTGCCCCGAGTTAGCCCACTCCCTTAAAATCTGCAACTTCCATTCAGTTCGCATTCTGCTCCGCGGCCGGACAGGGTGCTACTAATCTCCATTGTTAACAGAAGCATAATTGTATAATTGTATATGGATTTAATTCTTAAAAGTCACACGAAAATGGACTTCTTCTTTACAGCGGAGATTGCAGAAATAAAAGATAAAAAAAACTGCAAAGCCTACCATCATACAGAATCGAAAAATATTCAAGTACATACATAAATATCATTCACGAAAAACGATCCTGGAGATCGCGCTGACAATCTGAATCAAAATTCTCTTATTTTCTTCGGCAATCGGCCGCCAGCGAAACCCTGCTCAGCCTGCTCGGCTTTCTCTGGAAATTCCTTCTGCGCATACTCTGAGACTTCGAGCGACGGATCGATAATAACAGAGCCCTCCGTGCAACCTCTCCATGGACGGAAAATGCTTCCGGTCTTCGTGCAGGTGACCGATCTGATCCCTCGGCCTTCTTCTTCATCATCTTCCATGACTGAGGACGTCTAAGCGTCTGCTCGCATCCAGTCTCCGGCCTCGGATTCCTGGGCCTGCCGAAGCCACAGATCATACAAGAGGAGAGAACGTGCATGCCGTTACACCTACTTGGCGTGGTTCGATCTCTAGACCTGCTCAAGCTCTTCACTAGTATGAGTAGGGAGGAATAGTGAGAAGTATTATGGGTGTGAAGGAAAAGATCCATTGAAGTATTTTTTTTCATTGACAGCGAGGTTTTCCACATCTCAAGGAATACACACTCCAAATAGCTGATATTCAGTTGTAAGGAAGATGTCAGTCAGGGTCACCATTTAGATTACTTGGTCACGTTCCACACACGGAGTCAGGATTACATCGAAATCGACTCCGTAACTTCATAGAAGGACAGTTGTCAGAAACATGTGAGGGTCCTCCATGTTAAACCCATTCCAATTGCACTGGGTTACATCGAAATCGACTCTGTAACTTAATAAATGGATGGTGCCAGGCTTGTAACTGAATAAAAGTGGATGGTGTGAGGATCCCACCAGAATTGACTCAGCAACTTGAAAAAGTTGTTGATAAGAATCATCTAGAAGTAAATTGTGTAAAAGTTTTTGAAACGTTAATGTTTTGAATGAACATTTCACCTATCATCATAAACACATAAAGTTATAGTATTGGTTAAGAAATTGTATTCTTTTAAGAGGTCACGAGTATGTATATCTTCATAAACTTTAACAATTAAATTTCTAAACGGGATTCAAATAAAATTTAACATCTGTACTAACTACATATTCCATTTGAGTTGTAGTTGCATTTCATGAGCTACTAACCAAACATCCACCCTATCTATGATCTCACTATGGCAAATTTGCTTAGCAAAGCTCCCTAAGTTCCTATTTCCACCCTACATTTGAAAATGTGTGGGTCCATGTTATTAGAAGGAGAGAGAAGAAACAATCCCACACACAAATGCTGAAGGATAGAGAGATGACCATTGAGGGTAGAGGAGGCTTTGCAAGGATTACAAAGATTGGGGAAATCCTTCAAGAGAAAAGGATTGATTTATGTGATAAGGGGAATAGTCAAAATTAGCCAAATGGTGAAATGTATTCCCTAAAAGTTTCCCTTGTTTGGACTCCTTTGGTGTACAAGGTGAAGAAATGGTTTTACGTGGCATCAAGAACACCTTTAAAATGGCAGATATGTTACCATTTGTTGTCTCTATCTAAACCACATGATTCTTTATTCTGCTAGCATTTCCTTATTCATAGGAAAAAAAATGTATTTTTTCCCTCGAACTTGAGCTAAAGACTATGAGACTTCAATCTCCAACACTACTCTTCTTTATGTTTTTTTTCATGTGGTTAACTTGCTAAGGCAACCTCTTGAATTTGGAATTATTTCATGTAGACTTTATTCTACATTACAAGTAGTGGAGAACCTCCTAGTATTCTTCTCAAGCTTTAAATGATGAGATGTATGAAAATTCATCCCAATGACATAGGCCTCTCTTCACTACTTTGATAATGTTCCATGCTCCTTAAGATTGTAGCCATGTGGGGTAAATTTGAATGGTTTGGACCCTTAGTCCTCTATTCAATCAATATATGAAGCAATCAGCTTATGGTCAGAAATAGCTGAAGTGGGAATTTTTGAATCAATTATAGAGGTTCGGTAAGGAAGGAGGTATGTATCAAAAAAAAAATCCAACATTTCAAATATGTGTCCCAACCTTATTCTTTAGTTTTTACAGGTGTGCTTTCCTTGGATTGGGTGTTGATCCATAAGGTCCATTTCTAATCAATCCCTCCAACTATTCCCTACTTGGATCTCAAAGATAAAGCCCAAACCTTTTTTCATAGGGGAAAGGACAAGTTTCTTATCACTGGCTAGGATTTTTCCTTCATTAGTGATCTCATTCACAAAATGCTTTAAAGACTTCCAACATATATTTTTATTCTCAACACTATTAGGGGCATAAATATTAATTATTTTGAGTCACATTCCTATAGTAGCATCTTATGTTGAATAAAGAGCTAGTTTCTTCATGTCGTTGAATCAAGGAGAGTGAGATTCATAGAGTCCCATATTGTGCATATTCCCCCTATTTCATTGTATGGTGCTTACGCTAATTTGATTGTTATTCCTCCAGATTTTGATTAGGGTAAATTACATGTCCTCATATCCTAGCTTAGTCTCTTATAGCAACATTATATTCAATGTATGATTGTGGATCAAACTTCCTCAACTTTATTATGTAGTTCCAAGAGAGCACTTTCATTGAATTGGGGTTAGGGGGTGGCACCTTTGCTACATGCATGCAATATGGTATCTTAGATTTTCAACTATTTTCCTCGATTAGCCTCCTCTTCTCTGATTTCCTTTGCATATTTTCTTCCTTGTTTTGAGATTTTTATCTTTCACCTTCGAGAGTCCTCTATATCTTGTTTTTCTCCCCGAAACAACCCAAATTTTAGATGGTTCAAATAAGGAAAGTAATAGATGGAGTGGAGGGGGGAAGAACCAAATCAAACCTTAGGGTAGGTTAGACCTTGTGAATGGGAGGGGGTCTTCTCAAACACACAACACAATAGGGAGAGAGAGAATAAATGAAGGGGTAGCAATGGAGGTGGGAGATCCCTCATGAGTCTAAAAAAGGGAAGAGAACGAGTGACAAGTATGGGGAGGAGGGTGTTCTACTCGAGAAGGATGTGGAATCAAAATTAGATATGGTGGAGGAGGGAAAGGAAGGAATCAAGGGGCTACGAATTGACAAAGGAGCTAAGAACCTTAAACTAGTTAGGTGGCAGAGGTGGAGGGTGATCAACAAGCAAGGAGGACGAGGGCTTGAACCGTTGGGTTCATTCAAGGTATATCTCTTCGGTTTCTTGGGGAAATTCCAAGTGAAAATGCCCATATTCATGACACCCATTACAATTGAAAGGTAGTTTCTTGTAGCCAAGGTCTAGATATGGATCTATTCTCCTGAGTTAAATCACACTGCTTTATAAAGACTACATTTGAGATCCACTTCTACAAAGATATTAGCATAATAATGGAGGCATTTCTCAGCGATGGATATATTAATGAAGTGTCTAATCTTGTTACTAATATTAGGTGGGGATTTTTCATCCTAGAGGATCATGGGAATATGGGCGAGACAAACCCATATTGGGACAATGGTGGGGTATTTTCTTCTAGATTGAAATGAAAGGGCCACCTATTGAGTCACATTCCATGTGGCCCCATGAAGTATGGTCCATTATAGAAGATGAAATCTATGTCTTCCTTTTCAAATTGAAATAAAATATCCTCATCCTCAAAAGTGCACTTAAATCCTTACTTGGATTAGGGTTCTCTAATTGCTTTCTACCTATTATTCCATCAACTTTGGTGACAACCAAAGCCCCGTGAATTTTCATTTAACTATAAATTGGTGTGGATATTCCACTTGGACAGTTCATCACAAAAAATCTTAAAATACTATGAAATCTCTTATTATCTAATGTTTTACTTAGATTACAGATTTAATGTTATTGTCTTAATGCATAAAATACTAACTAAAATGAAAGAGAGAAGAAAATAACACACCATCCACTCAGTGAACACAAGTTTTACCCTAGTAAATTCCAATACAAGAATAACCCAGCTAGAAGGTGAGGCCTATGCTCTATTCTTTTCTTCTCAATTATGAAATGCAAATACAAAGAAAGGGGCACTCACTATGGAGTTTCCATGGACATTGTGGCTAATATGGATTCTACTTCTAACTACGTGGAGTTTCCGTGGACATTGTAACTACCATACTACAAAGGCTTGATCTTCCTACCAAGACCTTGTAGCCTTTCATTGTTTATATACAACCAAATTTTATATCCCACCTTGAATGTTTTCTCAATTATATCTTGATCATGCTGAGCCTTGTACTTTCTCTTCACTTCTTCAATGTCTCTTGTATTAGCAAATGAATTTGTTTAATCTTATCAATGAATTTTGTATCATTCAATGATTCTAATGTAGTGTATTCCCTCACTCCTCCTTGTTTCCCATGTACAACATCTAAGGGAGAATGTGGAAAATACCCAAAGAAAATTCCAAAAGGGGACTTACTGGTAGAATGATGGAATGTTCTATTATAAGAGTGTTGAGTATAAATAAAGTTTTCATCCCATGTCCTTGGATGCTTCTGATTATAACCTCTCAAAATATGAACCATTGTCATATTCACAACTTCTATCTACCCATCTTTTTGTGGATGAAAAGTTGTGGATCTCTTCAACATGGTGCCCATCCAAACTGTAGTCCAAAGGGAAATGACAAATCTAATATCTCTATATGAGATTATGCTCCTTGGTATCACAAAGTGCATTCAAACATTTTCAAAGAACATGTTTGCAGCGCCTTGTCCCTTAATGGTCTTTTTACAAGGCATGAGAATTCACATCTTGATAAATTTTTCAATTGCCAAAAACATATAGTCATGTCCCTTCCTTGTTCTTGGAAAACCACCCACAAAATCCATGGATATGATCTCCTAGGGTTGCATAGGTATAGGTAGGGGATGGCATAAATTGTTCTTTATGTCACTGTGATTGTTTGCTACAACAAAGTATGCATCCTATAATAATTGAGCTACATATTCTTGCATTCTAAGCCAATACATATACATCTATAAGTTGGAATTTGTCTTCCCAACACCAAAATTCCTTACAAGTTTGGAGGGGTGAGTTTCTCTAATAAGCTACAATATTTCAACTTTAGGAACACAAAGATTTTCTTGCTTGTAGAGAAACCCATGTTGGAGATGGTAGTAATCCTTACTATCACCTTTTCTACATGAACTTTTCCCTATAGGTGTTTTGTGTGTTTTCTATTCATTCATCTTCATTATTTTTATCCTTCTTTAATGACGAGTAATGGACCTACTATGGCTCTAATAGTATTTGTTTCATTTTTAAGTTTGGTATTTTTTTCATTCATCTCATTCATACTAATTGGAAAATGCATTTCACCTTTATTTTTATTCCAACATTAACTATAATATTATATAATATAATCTCCTAAAAGTAATAAATAGGAGAAAAATATTAATTATATTTCAAATAAAATTTAACACCCCTCTCGAGCACTAGCTACATATTCCATTTGAGTCGTAGAACTTGAGTGTTTTTTTGTGTTGTCTAATGGTCCAAGAACTTTGTGAGGCGGGGGGAACAAGATTTTAGCCAAGAAATGAATAATTTATGACAAGTGCATGACTAGCTCTCTAGTCCATTTACATTTCAATTCCCAGTTTTGTGTCTTTTGATTTAAGACTAGAAATTGAGAATGGAACATCTAACTCTTGTTCCTTTAAATTTTGTATATGAGATTGAATAGCTTGGGATTTGGGTGGAGAATCTGGTTGTTATGGCACCTAGCATGAGAAAATGACACGATCATTCAACACATGTTTCATTTCATAAGATACGAAGGAGAAATCCACCTCATCTATGATCTCATTATGGAAAATTTTCTTAGTAAAGCTCTCTAAGTTCCTCTTTCGACCCTACATTTGAAAATTTGTGGGTCCATGCTATTGGAAGGAGAGAGAATACACAATCCCACACACAAATGTTGAAGGATAGAGAGATGACCATTGATGGTAGAGGAGGCTTTGCAAGGTATACAAAGGTAGGGGAAATCCATCAAGAGAAAAGGATTGATTTTCGTAATAAAAGGAATAGTCAAAATTAGCCAAATGGTGAAATGTATTCCCTAAAAGTTTCCTTGCTTGGGACTCATTTGGTGTACAATTAGAAGAACTGGTTTTAGGTGGCTTCAAGAACACCTTCAAAATGGAAGATAGTGTTACCATTGGTTGTCTCTATCTATACCACATGATTCTTTATTCTAATAGCATTTCCTCATTTCTGGGAAAAAAATTGTATTTTTGTCATCGAACTTGAGCCAAAGACTATGAGACTTCAATATCCAAAAATACTCTTCTCTATGTTGTTTTTTGTGTAGTTCACTTGCTAAGGTAGCCTCTTTAATTTGGAATTATTTCATGTAGACTTGCTTCTTTGTTCTACATTACATGTAATGCATAACTTCCTAGCATTCTTCTCAAGCTTTAAATGATAAGATGTATGAAAATTCGGCCTAGTGACATAGGCCTCTCTTCACTACTTCGATAGTGTTCCATGCTCCCTAAGATTGTAGCTATGAGGGGTAAATTTGAATAGTGTGGACCCTTAGTCCTTTATTGGATCGATATATAAATCAATAAGAGTATGATCATAAATAGTTGAAGTGATACTTTTTGAATCAATTGTATAGGTTTGGTAAGGAAGGAGGTATGTATTATAAAATAGTCCAATGTTTCAACTATGTGTCCCAACCCTATTCTTTAGTCTGTACAAGTGTACTTTCCTTGGATTGGGTGTTGACCCGTGAGGTCCATTTCTAATCAATTCCTCCAGTTATTCCCTACTTGGATCTCAAAGATAAATCCCCACCCTTTTTTCATAGGGGAGAGGACAAGTTTCTTATCACTGGCTAGGATTTTTCCTTCATTAGCGATCTGGTTCACAAAATTCTTTAAATACTCCCAACATATGTTTTTCTTCTCAACATTATTAGGGGCATAAATGTTAATTATTTTTTGTCACATTCCTATAGTAGCATCTTAAAGTTGAGTAAAGAGATAGTTTCTTCCTATTGTTGAATCAAGGAGAGTGACATTCATAGAGTCCCATATTGTACACATTCCCCCTATTGCCATGTATGGTGCTTACACTAATTTGATCCTTGTTCCTACAGATTTTGATTAGGGTCAATTACATGTCCTCACATCCTAGATCAGTCTCTTATAGAAGTATTATTTTCAATGTATGATTATGGATCAAACTTCCTCAACTTTGTTATGTAGTTCCAAGAGAGCACTTTCATTGAATTAGGGTTATGGGGGTGGAACCTTTGCTGTAGGCATGCAATATGTTTCTTATATTTTCAACTATCTTCCTCAATTAGCCTCCTCTTATCTAATTTCCTTTGCATATTTTCTTCCTTGTTTTGAGATTTTTATATGTCACCTTGGAGAGTCTTGTAACACCATGTTTCCCCCAGTTTGTAAAAATAACTGGATTGGCCAGAACCGTGGCAAACTCATGAATGTGAATATGTGATGTGAATGGACCTTATGGAAAAGGTCAATGAATGTGAATAACATTATGAATTTATATTGCAGGACTGCTGAGAGGGGATGTGCAGAAAAAGAGACCACGATGGCAGTGGAAGGCACCTGGAAAGGTGGCGTTAACTTCCACCGAGAATTAATACCGTATTTGGACTTCACTGGCCCAGAGAACCAAAAGCGGCTCGCTGGCCCCGAAATAAATATCTCGCAGGCTGGCAGGTTGATGGCTCCTCAGGAATTAATGAGGGATGGGGAGGTGAACTGCCCATCCGTAGAGCCATCATGACTGACCAGTGCGAGGGAAATCACGCCACACGCAACCTCGCAAGAGGATAAGGTGTGGGGTAGAAGCGATTGGGGGCAGACGCGAGGGGAGGAAGAGAACTCTGGCAATATGCAGAGTGAGTGATATCAGAGAGGAAGGAGAGTAACCTTCGCTCCTGGTCACTGGCAGACAGAGACGCAGTCTCACAACATCGTGGTCTCAGCTCGGGGGTGGCTAGTGGTAAATCCACTGGGAGTCGCTGAGCCTACAGTTGGGTGGAAACGAGCACCCCTCTCAGCAGTTGCATAATCTCTGGTGTTACTTTATGATAAGTGTTTTTCCTTTGGCATCTTGAAATATATGTATTCTGATAATTATGCTCGTACGCTGTGAAACTGTGAATGATTTCATTATAAGAATGTATGTATGGTGTTTTGATCAATACTGGTAAATGCATGTTTATAATGGAAAGACTACGTATGGCTTATGTCTTCATAAATCGCTATTTATATGCTTACTGACCTAATTCAGACCGCATGTCTGATTCGTGGGAGAAAGGTAACCTTATATGCCTCAGATAGTACCCCAGGTAAGAACCTCCCCATAGAGATACCCTCCTTGAAAAGCCCATCAAGAACCGGGAAAGCGAATGTGAAGGCGTAAGGCCTTAGTAACCCTGCACGAGGAGGAACGATCCTCTTGAAAACCTGAGATGGCAGCATAAGGATGAAGTATCGAATCGACGGATGAGATTCCGTTGGGAGATCTGTGGTCACTCACGACCGTCAGATCGGAAGAAGAAGCTGGAAGATTAAATACCTTGACCCTAAATAGGTGTTGATCGACGAACAAGATTCCGTTGGGAAATCTGCGGTCACACCCGACCGTTAGATTGGTAGGAGAAAGTAGGGTGTTAAACACCTTACCACTTGGTTTCTCTGTGTCTTCATGGGTAGCGAAGAGATCGGGATCGTAGATCCCCACGGTCCATGAGAACATCTGGACCATTGATTTTTCCACGACCAAGAAGTCGTGGGAGAATGCACAAGTTAGGAACCTGTCTAAACCGTCAGATCTTGGCTGAAAAACCCGACAGTCGTTGGATCTGTCAAGAGTTACCCGAGGGTTAAAGACCCCAGTGTATAGGGGTGAAAACCCCGGAATAGATCTGAGTCGTTCGATTGACGGAGGCCACGTGTCGTAAGATTACCCATTTTGGGAAATCGAGAATCGTGGAATCGGGAATCTTGATGACGAGAGTTCGAGATTTTCCATGGTGAAAACCCCAGAATAGATCTGATTCGTCCGAACGACGGAGGCCACGTGTCGTAAGATTACCCATTTATGGAAATCAGGAATCGCGGAATCGGGAATCCTGATGACGAGAGTTCGGGATTTTCCATGGTGAAAACCCCAGGATAGATCTGAACCGTCCGAACAACGGAGGCCACGTGTCGTAAGATTACCCATTTCGGGGAATCGAGAATCGTGAACTCAGAAGTCCTGGTGACGAGAGTTCGGGATTTTCCATGGTGAAAACCCCTGGATAGATCTGAACCGTCCGAACGACAGAGGCCACGTGTCGTAAGATTACCCATTTCGTGGAATCGGGAATCGCGAACTCGAAAGTCCTGGTGATGAGAGTTCGGGATTTTCCATGGTGAAAACCCTGGGATAGATCTGAACCGTCCAAACGAAGGAGGCCACGTGTCATAAGATTATCCATTTCGAGAAATCGGGCATCGCGAACTCAGAAGTCCTGGTGACGAGAGTTCGGGATTTTCCATGGTGAAAACCCCGGGATAGATCTTAACCGTTYGAACGACGGAGGCCATGTGTCGTGAGATTATCCATTTCGGGAAATCGGGCATCGCGAACTCGGGAGTCCTGGTGACAAGGGATCAAGACTTTCCATGGTGGAAACCCCRGAGCAATCGTGGACCGTCCGATTTAAGGAGGCCACGTGTCGTGAGATTACCCACTTCGGGAAATCGAGAATCACAGGATCGGGAGTCCTGGTGACGAGAGATCGGAACTTTCCATTGTGGAAACCCCGGAACAGATCTGGACTGTCTGATTTAAGGAGGCGACGTGTCGAGAGATTACCCATTTTGGGAAATCAAGGATCGGGGATTCGGGAGTTCCGTTGACAAGAACTCAGGCTCTCGCCTTGATAAATCCTTACCCATAATGTCGAGAAGTTAGCATGTGGCTAAGTCCTGATGAATGGACGAGATTCCTTCGGGGAATCTCAGGGTCTGTAACGATCGTCCGATGTGAGGAAGAGATGTCGGCTTTAAGCTGGGGCGTGAATGCACATTAAGGTAAGTAACGAGTAGATCTGGATGGCCAGAGCCCACCCGCCCAGATCTACAGCTGAGGTTTCATTCCGG
>JASDQU010368082.1:0-11496 GCA_032191745.1 Picea mariana
AAAAAGTTCTAGATAATTTTTAATTAGCGTTCATTTTATAGTTGTTCTTTACTCAAAAGGGGTGCATGGAAGTGAAACGAATGGAATTATGACTCAGTCCCAAAAATGCATCAAAGATGATAAGCAGTCATTTCTTTTCGATGAACATCTATCTAAGGGAGAGAGAGAGTTCTTTCCACTAACAAGCACTAATAAGGAATGTCCTCAAACAAATTTTCTTCAATCAAATCCTGATGTGATGCTAAGACTTTTGAGATGCCTTCTAACATGCACAATCAATCATAAAGATTCTTTTTATTGTTTGCATATGAATAATGATTAATTAAAAACAATTCTCATCTTGCTAATTATCTTCTTGGATGAATGAAAATCAGACCAACACCAGCAAGAATCATACAAACAATACACCCTCTCGTTGTGATCAAAACAAGAAGTGAAAGAAAAGAAACAATCGAAGAGAAACCAAACTTCACACCAAAAAAAAAAGTCGAAGAACAATGATCTTAACTAAAACCAAATGAAAAGATATGTAGACCTTTGATGACCTTCACCAGATTTTTTCGTTCAGTCGAAGAGGAGAGAAAGACAATGCATGGGTTCTGTTGGCATCCAATTTACATTTTTCTATTGTCTTATAAGCTGCCTACACCAATGTTTTGCAAACATCAAATTTTTTCGTCACATTTTTCAATGAACAACATTTTTATTCATTGCGACATTTATATGTTCACCTTCGTTTGGTTTTCACGACTGTAAGCGTGAAAACTAAGTCTTTCGAAGTCGCTTTAAAATCACTATCTGAATCATCATTATCTTTTTGTTGATATGCCTATTGTGCTTACCTTTTGTTTATCATTATGTAGCTGGCAGAACTTTCGAACTATACTCATTGGACATCCTTATATTGATTGTGTGACTTGGTTTCATTAAATGTGTAATGCATTGGTATTTGGATTGCATTTTTATTTGATTTACTTGACCTTTTGGTTTCATAAGATATATGGGTATTATGTTAAATCTTTCCTACATATCTTTTTAATATAATGCCTATGTCTATTTTTCATAACTGTTGGTTATATGAAAACATATCGACACATTGGTGAAACTATGGATATCGGTAGATACATTGGCGCATAGTTGAGTTTGGTATTGATTTCAATTTGACTGTTGGTGGATTAAAAACTTTGGTATAACGTTGATTGCGCATGCACTTACCATTGTGCATTGGTCAACCAATTGATATGATTGTTGAGTTGTGTTATAGTGAATTGGATGGATATGTAAATTGGTGGTGGTACTATTGACCATAATTGTTATGCATGGCAGTGAATAACTCCACCACCTTCACATGCTCACATTTATGCTTATCCCTTTTTCTCGTTCATTTCGGTTATCTCGGGCAGCTCTGCTCCTGTGTATGTTGGTGAATACAAACCCTTCGTTTACCATGCGTTCGGCTCCATGGCACCAGTCATGCGAGTCGAGCCCAATGGCCACCAAGCTCTGTTAATGTTTGACAATGCCCGCAGTGACCTGGAGGAAAATGGGTGGCTACCCTTTATACAATGATTCGAGGGTTTTAACCTCTGTGTAGCATGACATTTTTCCATGACCTTCGATGGCTGTCGAGCCAAGGTGGGCGACATACAGTTAGATATCAATGAGCAGTTTATCAGTCTTGCCACAGGGTTACCTGCCTCGGGACAACGTTGGTTTAAGAATTGCAAGGTCGAGGAAGTGCCATGGACATTGTTGTTTCTATCGCGCAAAGTCACCTCTTGTGACAGAGGTATGCTCATATCCATGCTCAAACCACGATGGCACGACTTATTAATGCTAGTCAAGCAGTTCATGACCTGTGAAGGTCAATACGGACTTGTGTTCCTCTACCACTTGCGTTTGCTGATGATTTTTATAGGGTATCCTCTAAACATGCCTTTCAATTTTCAACGCAGCTTATATAAGATGTCTAAAAGATTTAAAAGAGAGAAGGCTGACAACAGCCTGTTCCACCATGGGCTTATCAAGCTCATTGTTGTTTATCATTTGAGTTTGCATGGGGATAGTTGGAACGCTTTCATTGCTAGAAATGGTTTCGAGGATCTGAACCCTGTACAGGTTGATAAAACTGTGGTATTTGAAACCAAGGCTGAACCGCCTATACCCTTACATATCCTACTGCCTAAACCCTCGGCCGACCCTCCTATTGACTTACCCGACACTGTGACTAAGATTGCAGAGGCTATTAAGAATCCTATGAGTAAAAAACCCAAGGCAAACCTTACTGCTAAAGGGAAAAGGAATGCCCAACTCATTTTGAGAATGGCCAGAAACAAGCCGAAACCCTCTGTCGAGTCCAACCCTATAGTTCTGAGTGAGGATTCTGATTCTAATGTTGAACATTTCTTGGCCAGCGAGTACACCTACTCTCAGGGTTTATGTCCCGAGCCTCCTTATGATTTTGTATCAGACCTTCCCCCCAACCTAAAGAACGACCCTGACTACCCGGGTATTAAATTGCCTCGTGAAACCCTCGGCCATTTAGACAAACCCTCACCTGCTCTTTCTAAACCCACACAGTCACCCTGTGACCAATGCAATTCATGGTTAGAACAATATTATATTGATGTTCCTATACTCCAATCGTAGATTCAATCACTAGAAGATCAAATTGTAGTGCTAACCAGTCAAAAGGCCAAGCTCCAAGCGACAGACAGAAAGCAAAAGACAACCGGCTCCATCCTTTTCAAAAACGTGGAATCAGCCACAGCCGTTGTAAATTCCAAACTGGCATAATCAATGCAGCCTTGTCGCTATGCAGGTATGGTTTTGACATTGTTTTTTTTTTGTAAATAATCTAGTTTGATGTAATGATTTGAATTCAATTTTTAAATAGCTCAGTCACTCATCCAAATGCCTCTGTCATTCGGTGATCATCCTGTACATGGTTTCGTTTTGATAAAAATAGAAGGAATTTCGATATGATATATGATTTGCTCATAGATTTTTATTCGATTGAATGGTTATTCATTTGGATTTCATTTGCTAAGTTTGTCTGAGTGAATCAATGAAAGTAACGGTTTTTTCAATACAATTCGCTTTGTATCCACTCCACACGGAAAGTTCCATACTCAATTAAGAATACGATTATGCTCGGATTCGATCTCGTATGATTCATTTGGTAAATGTTTTCAGGAGTATAGTTGTTATGATATGCTGTGTCATATGATTTTCCAGATCATGAGTACCACTCTGTTCAATTTAATTTGGAAAGAAATACTCTATTTTATAAAAATGATCTCATTAAACCTGTGCGAATGCTCCTGAATTGTGGAAAGTTTTTGATTCGTAATCAATATGTTGAAACTTTCTCTATTTGATTTACTTCTATTCTGGCTGGATTATGAGTTGGCAAGATTGTTCTATGAGCTGGGCTCGTGTTTTGATTGTTTCTCTGTTTGATTCGTAAAATAGATTGATCGATATTCGTTACTTCTGTTAAATCCGATTATAATTCATTGCCAAATCAACGATTCTGACCGAAGTCAAAATGATCTTGTTCGCCAATTTACAGTAACAAATTATGAATTCTGTTGCTAATCGATCGATCCTGTTACGATTTTATTTCAATTCATGTTCGCGCCGGTTTGAATCATTCTATTCGTGGCTATGTCAACACAGTGATAACGATTTGATAAGGATTTCGTTTGGTTTCGATCGTATCCCTTGCTGATAGGATAGCATATCGATTGTACGTGATTTGTTTTGATTGTGTCGATTCCACATTGATATCAAATGATTTTTACGATGGTTGAATTATGGTTCTGCTCATTCAATTTTGTGGTGATACAAGAATCGGAGTATGCCTATCTCTGTAGGCATTCATTGATTCGGATCTTGTTTAGTTTTGAATTGCATAGAAAATTCAAATTAAATGGTTCGTTTTCAAATTACTATTGATGTCAATTAAATTGAAATCTTTTATAAGATTTTTGATTAATTACAGTGCTAATTCTGTACCTTATTTAGACTAGCTACAGAATCAAATGATTCTGTAGCTAATCTATAGAATTAAATTTTCTATCATTTTATTAATAAAAGATCCTTCTAATTTATTCATTTTTGGTCCTTTGCAGGTGAATTCGAATTGCATGGGATTTGATGGAAAGTTTAGAGGATATTTGGATGTTTTACTTTTATTTTAGTTTCCTAGCTTAGCTGAACTTGGGAGATATTCCCAGATTTTATGTAAACAGTTTATAACTTCCACAGGGAGGTTTTACCCTGTGGAAAAACTTATAAATACTTATTATTCTTTTGTAATAAGGATCCCTCATTCGTGGGAGAACAAGGATATGAATTTTAATACAAACTCAGACATAAGTTGATGTTCTGCTACAGCTTTAGCTTTTCATAATATCAATCTTTTGTTCCATGTTTATGTTATCAATTTGCATCTGATTAATGACTACTTTAGCTATGTTAGTCTTTTGCAAATAATATGAATTAATTAATATGATCCATGTCTGATTTCTTCCATAATTTAAAAACATAGCAATTACTTGATTCAGTTTATGAATGACAGATTTCTCTTCTTCATCAATTGGATTATTTTGTATAAGTCTTTCCATAACAGGTTTACCTAATTGTGGAGATTTATAAATTATATAATTGTTATGATTTTTATGTCTTGTTTTTCCTATAAACCAACTCAAAGAGCATTGCAGCGTATCGTTTACGAGAAGCTTCTGGATTATTTGGTGCAGGTTTCCTCCCTCCGATCTGCTTGAACATTCATCATACACAAGACAAATCTAGAGCGTTTCCATGTCAGTTTGTTGTTTATTCGTTTAGTGTATTTGTTAGTATTTTAGTTAGATATATGTGTAGTTAGTATATTAGATTGTTTAATTTCAGTAAGTTTTATCTCTTGTTCATAAAATCATAAAATCAACAAAAAATATCTTTCTCTGTCTTAGTGCAGAATGCAAATGAGTTTTTCAGGTTTTATTTAAATCTGTAAATTGTATATATTATACAGTTTGTGAATAAGTTATATTTCAATTAGTTAGAATTAGTATAGTATTAGTTAGTAGTTTGTATATATAGAAATAATAGATTAGTTAGTTTGTTTAATAGTTAGTTTTAATTAGATTAGTTTATTAGTTTGTTTTATTTATTGTTAGTTAGTTTAGTTTGTTTTAGTTAGTTTTAGTTAGATTAGTTAGTTTAGATTAGTTTTCTTTTTGTTTTGTTAGGACCTTAGATCGGCTAACGGAGTCGCTAAACCCGTCAGGGTGGTTCATCCCAAATGGCTTGGGTAATTAGACAACCCCAGACCGGTTCCACTCTCTCAGTTGACGGACAGTCAATTTCGCACGTCAACAAATGGCGCTAGAAGGAGGGCCTGAACTTAATTAATGGCACGAGGCGGTCGTAATACTCCACCCCCTAATCGCTCACCTATAGTGACTAGAAGCCATTCATATGATAATATTCCCCTTCAAACAACAACTACTTCAACCGACAATCCACAGATCACAGTTGAGCCAGCAACCCCTAATCCTATAGGTGGTGACATACAAGAGATTGTCCGCCAATCTCTTATTAAAACACATAGTTCCTTAGCTCATCTTAGGCAACCAAACCATCTGTGGGGTCAACCTTTGGACTTCTCTGATATCTGAGAACAATTAGGTGACACTAACCTCACTGTGAATCCTTCATATCCAAACTTAAATCTTGCTGCAGGAGGATCTGGGATACCTCCTTCACCACCTCCATCATCTCCTTCCTCTTCTGGAGGATATTCCTCGTTAGACGAAGGCAATTCACCTTCTTAGCCTTCCACACCCACTACCCCAATGGCAAATCCGAACAACCCTGCTAGACCCTGTTTTAGACCCTGGTTGGATCAGGATGTCGTAGTTGTACCTGGAGCTCAACACCCTTTACCTAAGCACCTGGAGAAATGGCTTCCCAAGTTTGACCCTGACTCAAAACAGGTAGTGGAAGATCATATCAAAAAATTTATGTTAGCCATAAGACTCTGCAATTTTGAACATGAAGACATTGTATGTAGGTTGTTCCCGTATACTTTCGAGGGTAATGCATCGACATGGTACTTTGCCCAGCAACCCCATACCATCGTGTCTTGGGAAAAATTTGAGTCATGCTTTTTGGAAAAATTCGGAGACGGTAAGCCTCTGGAAGTCTTAGTCATGGACCTTTATAGCTTAAAAATGAACCCAAAAGAAAAAGTTAAATATTTTAATCAAAGATTCTTAACACTTAAAAACCGAATCCCTGCAGATTCTATGCCTGCCAAGAGTCTTATATTAGCTTACTACACTAAAGCGTTGCATCAAAGTATAGCTATTTGGGTTAAACGATCTAAGAAGGCGACGTTGTTAGAGGCCTTTGAGGAGGCCAGCCAAATTGAAAAAGACATACTTAGTCTTAAAGACTCTTCTAGCAACGTAACTGAGACTAGCTCTTCTTCCAAAAAGAAGATTGAAATCCTCCCCAGACCCACACAAAGTAAAACACAACCTGAAAACTCTGATTTGGAAAACCTAACTAAAGTTGTTCAAAAATTGTCTAATCAAGTTATAGACTTAAAGAGGTCGACCGAAGAAGATTCCTCGAGTAAAGGTCCCTACAAACCTCCTTTTTGAAAGCCCTTTCCTACCAACCGACCTAATCCGACCACCGAAGGCCTTAATCTAGAAAGTTTGCAGTGTGCTCTTCAAACAATTCTAGAAGCCCAAGATAACTTGATACTTCCTGAGATTCTTGAGGAGGTAGTTGAACTAGAGACAATTCAAGAAGAAGAGTCTTCTCCAAACATTTTTGGACATTTCTCGGATAGCATCTTCCAAGCCAACTTCGAGACAGTTCACCCTTATAACACTAGGAGTAAGACTACAAATAAACCTTCTTCCGAAAACACTACAACTTCACCTCCAAAGAAATCTAAATCAGTTGAGCCAAAACAGAGTAATGTGAACCCCAACTTAGATTATGATGTTGTTGAAGATATTAAAAAGTTAAGGGCTAACATCTCTATTTATGAGTTATTGAAGTTTCCATTTCTTCTTCAAAAAATGTTGCAAAATATTTCATAGAATGGAAAAAATGGTAATTCAATTGGTAACAAGGTTGTGCAAAGCAAAGTTCCACAGAAGACTTCCACTAAAAATAATCCTGATCCTCAAGATAAAGGATGCCTTCTTGTAGTCCCTGTAAATAATGTAAATAATGTAGATAAAGTAGCTTTAGAAACTGCGAGTAAAAATCCACAAGCTACTACTCTTAGCACTCGCAAAAATGTACCTCCTTTCTTGTTAACTTTCGAAATTTTCAACAGAAACGTGCATAATTGTATGATAGACTCAGGAGCGTCATCCAATGCGATGCCTTGGTCTGTCTGCCAAACTATTAACGCTGAAGTGGAACCATCTACTTTGAAAATCATACAACTTGATAGGACAAATGTCAATGTTATAGGATAACTAAAGAATGTGCTAATTAGATTACCGTCTAACCCCAAGGTTCATCAAGTTATTGATATAATTGTTGTGGATATTCCGGAAGTGTATGGCATGTTTTTAAGCAGGGATTGGTCGGAGAAACTACATGGTTATTTCGCGACAAATTGGTCTCATCTATGGCTTCTAGAAAATGGTAAGCCTAATAAAATAAAAGTAAACCGGGAGCGCTACCTCAAGTTCACGGTTACAGATTTGAACGATCCCAACGAACCATACACACCTCCTGCTGATTCACCTAAAGTACAAGGGATGGACACCTTCTTCGGCAACTTCATGGCCGAGGTTTCACCTATCATCAATCCAGAACAACAGTCCAAGATCGTAGAATTTATGCAGCCCGCACCTTCCACACAACAATCTCATGAACCCGATGCAAATCAAATTTGGTCTCTGTATTTCGACGGGTCAAAGTCTAAAGAAGGAGCTGGAGCAGGCTGCGTCATTATCGATCCGGCTGGTAACAAAACATTGATAGCCTGTAGGTTGGAATTTAAATGTACTAACAATACTGCAGAATATGAGGCTTTACTGCAAGGTCTCAGAAAATATTTGGACATGAACATTCAAAATTTAACCGTTTTTGGCGACTCTGAAATAGTGGTTAGACAGGTGAGAGATTATATTCACTGTCTTTCTCCGCATCTCAAAAGCTACCAGTATGAGGTATGGAATTTGAAGAGTAAATTTTCTGCTTTTAATATAAATTCCATTCCTAGATTGAATAACTCTGAAGTAGATCTATTAGCTAATGTAGCTTCTAAACTTCTTCCTGCAGAAGGCTTGTCCCCAGACGCATTCTCCGTTGAGTTGTTGTTTCGGCCATCCATTCCCGACAACATCATGAACTGGAGAGTATTTGACGATGATCAGCAGATTATCAACTTTCTACACATGGAAGAAACCTTCCAAGGCGCAGTGATAGACGAACACACACACAATGACAATTTGCGCGATTTCATGGTAATACCTGATCCGAAAACTCCTGAAGCTCTGTCGGATATGGTAAACTCGATCCCAAAATATGTAATTAGATTAGAGAAGTTTTATGATTTTGAATATAAATTTAAAAAGACGGTCAACTGTAAAACCAATAGTTCCTCGTTGTCTTATGAAAAAGTGAACTTAGGAACTAGTGAAAATCCTCAGTGCATTAACCTAGGCTTGGGATGTTCTAGACAAGAAAAAACTACTTTTGTTAAATTGTTTAAAGAATTTAAGGATGTCTTTGCATGGATGTATGATGACCTTAAAACTTTCGATCCTAATATCGTACAGCATGTCATCCCGATGAAGCCCCAAACATTACCCTTTCAACAAAAACTGAGGAAGATGCACCCTAAACTAGAACCGACCGTTCAAATAGAATTGAATAAACTCCTAAGTGCTAAAATAATTTTTCCTGTTAGGCACACTCAATGGGTGTCCAACCTTGTCCCAGTCTGGAAGAAAAATGGTGAAATCTGACTTTGCGTCAATTTCCACAACCTTAATAGAGCGTCTGACAAAGACAATTATCCTGTACCACCCATGGAACAGATCCTTCAACATGTATTTGGTTCCGAGAGGCTATCTTTACTAGAAGGTTTCTCTGGATACAACCAAGTCCTGATGTCCCCGCCAGACCAACTAAAAACCACCTTCCGTACTCCGTGGGGCACTTATGCTTATCGCAAAATGCCCTTTGGATTGATTAACGCTGGTGCCACCTTTCAGAGAGCAATGGACATTGCTTTCCAAGGCTTAATCAATCAATCCATGGTAGTTTACTTAGATGATGTGACTGTATTTTCTAAAAACAAAAACGATCATCTAGCTCACTTACGAGCCATTCTGCTACGATGTCATAAATACGACATCTCCTTGAACCCCAAAAAGTCCATCTTTGCAGTAGAATAGGGTAAACTCCTAGGATTCATTGTGTCTAGTGAAGGAATGATTATTGACCCCGAGAGGACTCAAGTCATCACAAAACTTCTCCCTCCTACATCCAAAAAATCCATGCAGTCTTTCTTAGGCCAAATTAACTTCGTGAGAAGATTTGACCCCAGCTTCTCCGAAATGGTCAGGCCTTTACAGAACTTGATTAAGAAAGACACCCAATATCACTGGGGACCCACAGAAAATCAAGCTTTTAATGCGATAAAGAAGGCTATAATAGACGCTCCATCTCTCATGAGCCCAGATTTTTCTCAAGATTTTGCACTCTACACTTTTGCCTCTGACCATTCCTATGCCGTCGTCCTAACTCAGAAGAATACCGAGAACAACAAAGTACCCATCGCCTTTATGAGCTCCTCTTTCAAGGGCGCTGAACTTAATTACCCAGTGGTTGATCAGCAAGCCTACGCTGTTTTCAAAGAAGTTAAGCATTTGCGGTCCTATATTTTGAAGTCAAGGACGAAAGTCATTGTCCCCTACCCTGTCGTAAGGAACTTGTTAGTGCAGAAGGAGTTAGGAGAGAAGAGAGCTAACTGGGTCACCTCCTTGCAGGAGTATGACTTGGAAATCACCCCATCTCAGATAGTGAGAGGCCAAGGGTTATGTAAGTTAGTTTCTGATTCGAAATCAGGACAGCAAGAAGAGAGCGATACGTCAAACCTAGGACAAAGCGAGAAAAGTCTAATCTGTTGTGCGTGGAACCTTGTTAGTCCTTGGTACGACGATATTAGGTTCTGTCTTGAACGTGGGTCAGCACCTCGTCACTAAGACCCCGCCAAGAGAAGAGCATTGAGGCTAAAGGCTGCCTCCTTTCATTTGGTTAATGGTGTACTATTTCGTCATAATTTTGATGGCATACTGATGGGTTGTCTTGAAAAAGACGAAGCAGAGAAGGTTTTGCTAGAGTTGCATGCAGGAGAAGCTAGTGGTCACCTCGGTGGTGACACCACCGCTCATAAAGTTCTAAGAGCCATTTATTACTGGCCTACGCTTTTTAAATATGCCCATGCCATGTGTCAGAAATGTATCATCTGTCAGAAAGCATCAGGGCGGTTGCAAAAACCAGCCTTTCCCTTGCAAGCCGTTTCACTAGATTCTCCTTTCCAGGAATGGGGCCTTGATATCATAGGTCCTATTAACCCTCCGTCCTCGCAAAAACACAAGTATATTGTGATAGCCACGGATTACTTTACATGATGGTATGAAGCTGCTGCGCTAAGAACTGTCAACACCAGTTGTAACATCCCGCTCTGGCGCACATACCTAACTTATTCTTTGAGGACACTTGCTCGCAAGTGATCTGGATTTATATGATGATAAAACTTTTCTTTCATTTTTGATGCATTGCGTTATATGACAGGATTTTTTTACTACCATGGTGTAGACAGGTGCTGCTGACTCAGTTTCTTTGAGTGTGCAGGGTGTCAGACCTGGAGGATGCANCTCACGGCTGAGCCGGTCTGCATTCTAGATCATCGCGTTCGACAGTTACGACGTCGAACAGCAGACCAGGTCAAGGTCCAGTGGGACAGTTATAGTCCTCAATCGGCGACCTGGGAGGACGCATATGATATGCGCCAGCAGTTTCCATTTTTGTTTGATAGATAGACTTATGATACTGTGACATTTATGATTTTACGGTACATTTATTTCGGAATATATACTGAGAAACTTCGGGATGAAGTTTAGACCAAGAGGGGGTGTATGTAACATCCCGCTCTGGCGCACATACCAACTTATTCTTTGAGAACACTTGCTCGCAAGTGATCCGGATTTATATGATGATAAAACTTTTCTTTCATTAAGATGCATTGAGTTATACGACAGGATGTTTTCACTACCTTGGTGTAGACAGGTGCTGCTCACTCAGTTTCTTTGAGTGTGCAGGGTGTCGGACCTGGAGGATGCGGAGGCATCTGTGGAACTCCCTTGGACTCCGGATTGAGTCAGGAAGTGGGGTATTTGAGTTGTTTCATTTATGATGATATTGTTTCGTTTGATGATA
>JASDQU010368084.1:0-10153 GCA_032191745.1 Picea mariana
TAATTTTTCATTTGTTCATTGTTTATTTACTCTGCAGATATTGGATGATAATGTGACATTGATATAACACTTGCATTATATGGTTAAAAATGATTAGATTTCTCTATTACTGATTCACCCCCCCTCTTAGTAATCCAACAAATGGTATTAGAGTAGATTCCATCAGAAATCAGTTTAACCACCGAAAGGTATATCATGGAGAGCAACATGTATAAAAATGGAATACCATAGTTTGATGGACATAAGTATGCATTTTGGAGCATAAGGATGAAGACATATATATATACAGGCACAAGGATTTGAAATTTGACAATCAATTGTAGATGGATACATAACACCAAAAGTTTCGCCGACAAATGACAAAGCAGTGAAACTCAGTCAGAATAATTCCAAAGCCACAAATGCACTTCTGAATGGTCTTGGAGAATCGGTATTCACCAAAGTTGCACATTGTAAATCCACTAAAGAGATTTGTGACAAACTTCGAAATATTTATGAAGGAGATTCAAAAGTCAAAGTAACGAAGCTTCAAAGTTACAGAGGTCAGTTCGAACAACTAAAGATGAAGGAAGATGAGAATATTGCATCTTACTTTTTACGAGTCAATGAAACAATAAATGCAATCTTGGGATTAGGAGAATAAATCACAGAATATGTAATTGTTCAAAAGGTACTAAGATCTCTTCCTATGAGATTTGACCCTAAGATATCAGCACTAAAATCAAGAGCAGATCTAAACTCAATAAGCATGGACAAACTACATGGAATCTTCACAGCATATGAAATGAGAACTGAACAGAAAAATCCAGATATAAAAGAAGCAGCCTTCAAAGCATCTAAAAGGTCAAAGAAAAAGGAAAAAGAACATAGCAATAACAGTGACATCTCAAAAGATGATGAAGAAGCGGTCAGGTATAAATGTAAGCTTCCTTTAATTTGTTTTAATTGTGATGATATTGATCATTTTTCTAACAAAAGTACTCATAAGAAAAAGAGAAATGATGAAGGTTACTCAAATAACAAACAAACATATAAAGGAAAAAGAACCACAAAGAAAGTTTTCAAGAAAAACTTATGCACCAAAAAAGACATCTCATCATCAAAGGAAAATGAAGTCAGTGATAGTGAGACAGAAAGAGTTATATTCATGGTAGTAGAAGAATCTGATAAATAAGACTCCGAAGAAGAATATGAAGAGACAGAAGTTGACTCTTTCAGAATACCTCATTTCAGAATATCTTCAACTCCCATGCATCAAACTGTTTTTTTTGGTTTGTGTTATGCATGTAATAATTTTGGACATAAAACTATGAATTGCAGAGCTAACAACATGAACCTAAACAACTTTGAAAGTCATACACAAAATAAAATAAGTTACAACAAGTTTGAATCTTTGAGCATTGAAGAGGAATGCTACAAATGTAATAACTTTGGACACATTGCCAAAGATTGTAGAATGACAGTCCCTCCTAAAGAACCACAATAGAACAACAACAGTCACAGACAAGAACCTCAGAAAAGGACATGGATAAGAAAGCAGAATCAGTATAGCAATGAAGAATGCACACTCACTCTACAAGCTAAGCAGAAGAAACGTGGTTGGCATGTTGACAGTGGCTATTCAAAACACATGACAGGTGATAGAGACAGGTTCCTTACATTAATAAAGGAAAGAGATGGATCAGTCTCCTTTGGAAATGATGATTCAACTAAAATCATTGGAAAATGCACAGTCAGAATTGGGAACAAGAATACCAAGGCATAAAATGTTCTACTAGTAGAAGATATGAAATATAATCTTCTAAGTGTGAGTCAAATGTGCGAACAAGGTCATAAAGTTACTTTTGATTCATAAAAGTGCGATATAAGAAAAGAAGGTTCAAGAAAATTGATTGCAACAACCGCGAGAACTTAAAGCAACATATATGTATTAAGTGAAATTGGAAATGAAAAGTGTTTCCTAGGAAAGGAAGATGAAAGTGGGCTATGGCACAAAAGAATGAGTCACATACATTTTGATAACCTTGTCAAAGTCAACAAAAAAGAAACAGTTAGATAAATTCCCCAGATCACGAAACCAACCAACACTTTATGCAAACATTGTCAATAAGGAAAGAAAATAAAGACCAGGTTTAAATCAAAAGAATATTCAACGAAAATACCACTAGAAATTGTGCATACTGATCTAGTTGGACCAACTACAACAAAGGGTTTAAAAGGTGAGAAATAATTTATGTTATTAGTTGATGATTATACAAGAATGGCTACAGTTTGTTTTCTCAGGAATAAGTCAGAAGTTTTTGAAAACTTCAAGGTCTACAAGGAAATGGTTGAAAATGAAATGGATTCAAAAATCAAATGATTGAGATCTGATAATGGATAAGAGTTCACTTCAAAGGAATTTATGGACTACTGCAACAGACATGGAATAAAAAAGACAATTCTTCGTTGCTAGGACACCTCAACAGAATGGAGTTGTTGAAAGAAAGAACATGACAATATAGTGAATGGCTCGAACAATGCTAATGGATTCCAAATTGACAGATATCTTCTAGACATAGACAATGCATACATCAGTTCACATTCAAAACATAGTAATGCTCATAAACAACACTGACAAAACTCCCTACGAGCTATGGAAAGGAAGACCAATAATTGTGAAACACTTCATAGTTTTTTGAAGCAAATGCTACATCAAAAGAGAAGATGGCAGAATGGGAAAGTTTGACTCTCATGTGGTCAAAGGAGTACTTGTTGGTTACTCAAGTACAAGAAAAACATACAAGTGTTACAACCTGAGATTGAACAAAGTTGTGGAAAACATCAACGTAGCAATTGATGAAAGAAGTAGACAAGAATTAAAAGAATGAGAAAATGAATAAATGGAACAACTTTACGAAGAAGAAGCAGAAGATGAAAAAGAAATATTAGGGGAAGATGAAGAGGATTCGACAGAAGCAGAAGAGCAAGTTAAGCAAGTGCCTCCAAAAACACCTAGCAGACAAGTACAAAAGAATCATCCTTTAGATAAGCTTATCGGAAACAAAGATGCAGGAGTTGAGACTAAAAGAAGAATCCGTTCACCAGAACAAACGCACCTAGCACTCTCATCTACGATTGAACCAACTTGTTTTGAAGAGGCCAACAATGATGAATTTTGGAATAAGGCCATGGATGAAGAACTGGATCAAATAGAGAAAAATGACACTTGGGAATTGGTTTCAAGACCAAAGGATAAGATTGTGATCGACACAAAGTGGATATACAGGAATAAATTGAATGAAGATTGACATGTTACAAGGAAAAAAGCTAGATTGGTATGTAAAGGATATGCACAGGTTGAAGGAATTGACTTTGAAGAGACATTTTCCCCAGTTGCCAAAATAAAAGAAATCTGATTGCTTTTAGCTTATGCATGCTCCAAAAATATTAAAGTGTATCAGATGGACGTAAAATCAACTTTTCTAAATGGGGAATTTGAAGAAGAAGTCTACATTGAACAACCAGAAGGATTTCATTTGTAAGAGAACACAGATTATGCGTGTAAATTAAAGAAGGCCTTGTATGGTCTAAAACATGCTCCTAGAGGTAGGCGCTAGCAGTTAATCAAGGGTCTAAACTTGGGAATCGACATTTCGGCTCCTAAAAGAATTTGGACCATCCATTTGTAGAGGACATGTGGCGAGAGTTAGCCATTTCGCTGACTCGTTGTTGAAAGAAGTCAATGGAAGGAGTTCCTAGAACTCGCGAGTCGCGAGATCTCGACTTAATCCTAGTCGTTGATTTAAGAGAGATCGTAACCATTAGATCACGGGGCTTGTGGGTCGTCGATCTAACCCAGATCTGGACCATCCATCGGAGGAGACGCGTGGTGAGAAGTCAAAGTTCGCGGAAATCTCCGAAATCCCGTGGGCCATTGGATCTCGTAGAACAACGAAGGGATTAAGANCGAAAAGATCTGGACCGTTGGATCCAAATCATCGAGGATTGTTGAATCTCGTACAAGAACTCGTATATCGGAGTTAGGGGAATGGAGTGACCAGTGGTTTGGGTCGCTGCATTTCGAACTCCCGGTTACTGAAATCCCGATACGGCCAGGACTGTCGGATCAGGGGGAGATTCACAGCTGTCGATCTCATCGAAGGTAAGATTTCGGAATTCTGGGTTTGAAGAGTCGAAAGACTTGACTCTCTTGCATTGTTGAGTCGCGAAATGCAAAAGGCGCGTCTTGGTTTGGCCTGTGGTCATAACCAACGATCACATGCTACCAATTCCCACAACTTTACACGAGATATCATTTCCCATGTAAACTATTCCATCATCTATAGACTGGTAAGTAACAAACCAGTGTCTATGAAGACACATGTGATTTGAAGCACCAGAATCTAATAACCACTGCTGATCATGACGTGAACCAATACTAATTGATAAAACTTCATCAATCATACTTGAACCTGTTGCTGAACATGTTTCAATTGTGTTTGCTTCTTTCGTCTCTTTTGGAGGGACGTCTTTGGAGGCTTGTTGTCTCTTCCAACAATCCTTCTTTAGGTGTCCAGATTTGCCACAAAACCAACACTTAAGCTTGCTCTTTTCGCCCTTCAACTTTGACCGAGAATCAAATTACTTATTAGTAATCGAATAAAATAGTTTACTTGTGTTTCAGTTCGGAATTTTGATTAAATTATATTAAAAAGTTTCGATTTCGAACATTAGTAATTGGCGTTAGTAATTTAGGGTTTTAGGGTTTTAAAGTGCTACTGCTCCACAGTAATTTTATTCTCCCTCTCCTCTCACTCACGCTGCTCACCCCAATGCGTCCATGGTGGCCATTACAACGAGGAAGGCCATGCTATCCATATGGAAGAAGATCTCACTTGCTCCTCAACACTCCTTTCACACTTGCAATGCCACTGCTGACATGCGCATTAAAACATTATGTGAGACCAACAGGCTTACAGAGGCCGTGGACACCTTAAAGCATCTGCTTTCAGATAAATCTGAACCCATCCCCACTCTCATCACCTGCAATGTTTTATTAAGTAGCCTAGTCCGACGGCATCGACATGAATCGGCATTGTCTGTTTACAGACTTATAGTTGAAGCAGACATTGTTCCAAATCTCATCACTCTGAACATTGTCATCAATTGTCATTGTCAAACAGGTAGAATGGATTACACATTCCAAGTGTTTGAAGGAATGGAGGCACATGGGTATGTTCCAGATGTTATAACCTTTTGTACCCTCATCAAAGGGTTTTGCAGGCTGGGAAAGATAGAGGACGCTACCAAACTTTTCAAACAAATGGTGGGAAAATGACAGGTTCCCAATCTTATTACATATAATACCCTAATAGATGGGCTCTGCAAGACGGGGAAAACCCACGAGGCGTTTGGGCTGTTGGCCGTTATGCTGTAAAAGGGTCATGAACCCGACACCATCACGTTTAGCACCCTCATGAATCGAATATGCAAAGAAGGTAAGCTCCAAGAGGCCAAGAAACTACTGTATCAGATGTATAAAGAAGGGCATAAACCCGATGTTATTACATTTACTGCTCTGATTGACGGCCTTTGCAAAGAAGGCAGGCTGGATGAGGCTAGGAAACTCTTCTATGAAATGCCCAACAAAAACATATGTCCTAATGTAATTACATACAATGTGCTTATTGATGTTCTCTGTAAGGAAGGTAAGTCGGAGGAGGCTATGAAGCTCTTCCATGAAATGCCCAACAAAAACATATGTCCTAATGTAATAACATACAATGTGCTTATTGATGGTCTCTGTAAGGAAGGTAAGTCGGAGGAGGCTATGAAGCTCTTCCATGAAATGCCCAACAAAAACATATGTCCTGATGTAATTACATACATTGTGCTTATTTATGGTCTCTGTAAGGAAGGTAAGTTGGAGGAGGCTATGAAGCTCTTCCATGAAATGCCCAACAAAAATATATGTCTTAATGCCATTACATACAATGTGCTTATTGATGGTCTTTGTAAGGAAGGTAAGTTGGAGGAGGCTATGAAGCTCTTCCATGAAATGCCTAACAAAAACATATTCCCTGATGTTGCCACATACAGTGCACTTACTGATGGTTTCTGTAAGGAAGGGCAATGGCAGGAGGCTGCCAAGGTGCTTCGTGAGATGCTGGATAAGGGACACAGTCCAGATGTTATTACATACACTGTTTTTATTAATGGCTGTTGCAAAGAAGGTAAGCTTCAAGAAGCTCTCCAGTTGTTAGATGTTATGGTGGAAATAGGCCATCAGCCTAATGAATTCACATACAATACACTTATAAACGGATTTTGCAAGGTGGGTAATCTGGAGAAGGCCAGGGAGCTCCTTCAAGAGATGTTGAAGAAAGGTTGCAGGGCTGACCTGGTTAGCTATAATACATTAATAGATGGACTCTGTAATCATGGCAGGGTAGACGAAGCTCGACAAATCTTCTGTGAGATGCCAAAACAGGGTTTGAGCCCTGATGTTATTACATACAACACATTGATGGATGGACTCTGCAGAGTGGGTAATCATAAGGAGGCATTAAAGTTGTTTAATCAGATGAAAGATAGTGGTCTTGTCCCTAATGATTACCAGTCTCATGGACAGACTAGAAAAGGAAGATAAAAGGAAGGCGCACCCCAAGAGGCCAATAGACAATTGCATGTTTGACATTGGAGCTGTGACATATTCAGCTGTAAACAACAGCCTCTTGTTTACCAGAGATGATAGATCTCATTCGCCATTTCTTTTTAGGGGTTGGATCTGCTTATGATCGAAATTATTTTGAGTCTGCATGTGTTGTATGGTCATTGCAATGGACAAAACCCTCATTGGAATGCTGACACCAGAAGAAAGTGCCAATTGCCTAGACGATTACCCATCCTGGAGTATTATGCAGTGCCTGCGTACAGAGGATGCTCTGTGGTGTTCAATCAGCACGAGAGCAAGAGGATAGCTGAAAGTATCGTGAGTTCAGCTTCGCATGGTCTAAGAAAAAGGGAACAGCATTTATACATTTGTGATTAGGCCATTCATCTTTGAAGGCATGTTAACGTCTCCTTGACATAGGTAAGCATTTATTGGTTTGAAGAGAAGTTGCTAAACTTTGCTGAGGTACTTGCAATAGGATCCTCTGTAGAAGATTTTTTTATTGTTTTCAACAGATTTCTCTGGGGTGCCATCGATCCCAGATCTGGCACTTACAGAAGACTGAGTCAAGACTTGAGAACGAGGCAACATTAATTTGGTTTTAAAAAGTAAAAAGGAAAGCAGATTACTCACTTTTGCTATGGCAGAGCGTGAAGATGATGTTTGTTTCATGATATTAGGGGAATTATTTGATTTAGCTTATATGTTTCCCTACGTGCCTATTGACAGAATTTATGAGAGCAGTCATAACACAAAAATTACACACAAATAATAGGTTGTATTGTTGTATCAAATCCCAAGATACAATAGGTATATGTAGCTGGAGTTAGATCCAACCAATTCTAAACATAGGTATGGAGGTTGAGATAATATCTCAACAGCTCCTACAATATCTCAAATCAAATCCAAACCAATCTCTAAATTAATCATTAATTCTAACACAGCACAGCACTCATGTTTGCTCATGCACAACACTCATGTCAGCGGTCGTATCATGATTTCTGGGCAAGTTTCCCAACATATCTATTTGTACCTCACTGGCAGTTTCGGTTGTCCTGAACTTTATAATGGCCTCAACTATTCAAATTTCAGAAGCAATGTACGTGTTCTTCCACCAGTAATCACCTGAGTTACGCTCGAAGACAAAAAGGAGATAGACAATCCAAATTATTTAGCTCTTGAAGGATAGATACACCGATGGTTTTTCAGGAGCTCTGAAATACTTCTGATGAGGAATCATACCCTCTTAGCTTAGGGGAATTGAGGCTTTTTAAGTAGGAATTGGCTTTGCTTGTAAAGCCCAAATTTAGTTTTTCCCTAAAGATTAGGTCACAGGCTCATATGCTAGCATATCTGGCTTTGTTTGGAAGGGAAATTCCTTTTAATTATGTTCTTAGATTGAAGTAACTCTTTATTCCAAGAAGTAATATATGATGCATTGTTAAAAAAGGTCGCTTGATGTTATTCAGTCAACAACCTGATTCTGAGAGTGGGATTGTTTTTGCTACTTTTGTGGTGTTTGTGGAATGTAACTCTGAAGTAGTTATGTTTTACAAGTAACTACAAATAATTGTAGTAGTTATCACCTCCTCGAGGAGGGTGGGTTCTGTATACAGAGTTTAGTTTCATGATGATTTTTGAGTTGATATCAAAAATGCTAGATAAAAATAAAAAATGGGCAGAGGATGAATTTCAGGTGTGAATATTAAGATTCTAAGTCTTTGCATCTGCATTGGTTTATAGGATGTACCTATTGGAAGTGTTTTTTATTATATTTAGGACAGTGAATTGCTTCTACATATTGCAGAGTGAAGTTTGAACTAATGAGCAAAATCAGGCATCCAAACCTCGTGTCTTTGTTGGGTTTCTTTGCCCATGGGAAGTCCATGCTGTTTCCTTGCAGACATCATTAGGGTCTTAATGATTGCATTGAGGATGTCGATACTAATCTTTTCTTTTCTTTATTATTGCAGGAGTTCGATAAGGCGAAGTTCGATAAGGCGAAAGGAGAAGTTCGATAAGGCGACAGAAGTTCGAGAAGTTCGACTTAGAGTGATGAACAAAGGAGTCATTGGCAGGCTAATCAAGCCTGGGATGATTAACATCTACATTCTTAAGGATGCCTGTTGAAAGGTTACATGAGAGAAAGCTAAGAATAGGTGGAGAAAGCTAAGAAAAGAGACAATTGTCAAAGATGGCAGGACCAGGAAGACATTTAGTAAGACCGTGCAGGAGAAACGAACTCCAAATTGCCAAAAGGACATAGCACATAAAGACAGAGCACATTGGAGAAGAAAATGACACCCTTTTGCAATGAAAGTTGCATTATTAGTAAGAGGTTTAACTAAAGTGGTCTAAATTGGGTTCTTTCATCACTTGAACATGTCTATGAGTTTCCGTTCCGTTCTATTTGTCACTCAATAGAAGGCATTGAAATGTCTATGAGTTTCCGTTCCGTTCTATTTGTCACTCAATAATGTATAACAGGTTTTTAATATTTGAGTTGAGGGTGACAATTTCGTTCTCCTTGCTCATGCCGATATTTTGTTTTATATTAATCTTAAAGTTTGAATAAGCAACTTTTTTTTTAAATGTATGTTGTGAGTAAAAGCAATAATAAGTGCATAAAATCTGGGACTAGACCAGTAGTCTTAAGGGCAATTAACAATTCGAATCTGGGACTAGACCTTAAGTGCATAAAATCTGGGACTAGACCTTAACAATAATAAGTGCATAAAATCTGGGACTAGACCTTATAAACAGGTACATGAAGTACACTTCAAAGTGTCTCTTAAGAAGGGGAATAAGGTAGATAATGAAAAGGGTAATGGGAAGAGTTCTATAGGTGCTTGTAGTAATATTTTTTTAGACCAAAATCTTTGTGGGTGAACATCCCAGGGTGGAAATTCACTGTATGTTATTTCTTTTGGAAATACAATTATCATTTACATTAAACACCTTATTTGTATATTTGTAGTGGATATGACCTTACCTATGCTTTAAATGCAATATAAACATGCCCTAGGTTCTAAGAAGAAAAACGAATAGGTTAGTTGATCAACACACAATGTATTAAATATCATCACAAGGACAACAGTTAGTTGATCTAGAGATAAGGTTTGATCATATGCCTTCTTTTGTCATGTTGTTGCCTTGGCTTGATCCACATCAACGCATTTTTGCATGGTAACCTGTCCATCCTCCAAATTATGTCTTCAAATGTGTACTTTGCAAAGCAATTTATTAGTGTACTTGTCTTTCTACATAGCTAAGTATTATGATCATAATCTGCGAGGGGCTATCCATCACTAGAAATTCATAATATATGATGTGGAATACATCTTTTTGTATGGTTTATTTCAGTGGATTGACTAAAACTATAGTGTAGATAACTTCTTACACCCTAGAAGTATTTAAAGTTTAAACTATAATCACCCTACAACAAAAATGTGGGACAACACCAACCACACATGAGGCATGTGTTTATCCAATAAATTT
>JASDQU010368089.1:0-11495 GCA_032191745.1 Picea mariana
AATTTGGCCAAGAAAAGAACCTCAAACATGCATTTTAGTGAAGGAGGGCAATTTCAATCAATTTTAGTCAAAATTACATAAGTTGTCGACTTGGCACATGTATACGAGCAAATGGAGACAAACTTGGGAATTATGAGACATGGCTTTCGTTGACAATGCAAAATATATAGATAAGAAGTCTCACTTTTTGAAAAGGACAATTGCACAAATTTTGTAATGCATTTTTAAGCGCTCTTATGTAGTTTTGTACTATGTTTTTAACAACAAGCTTAGAAAAATTAGGAAATTAATTCAAATTTGACATTTTTCATTGACTTTTTGTGAACTCTGGGAATATGAAGGGTTGTATTTTGAATTTGAATAGTTAGGGAGTTGAAAAGAGAGAATCCAAGGAGCACAAGCATAAATATAAAGATTGTGAATGAACAAATGGCCTTTGCTCTCTTTTGATTTGGAGTTTTTGCAGTGCTTGTTGTTGTAGGAATCTAGATACATGTGCATAGCATATATGAATGTAATGAGGTTTCAGGGCATTGTCCATTTACGTAATATAGTGGCAAAAATTGTTGGTGAAATTATTTGCTATAATTTTTTGTGATAATAGATTGTGTGTGTTATGTTTGTTATTATTTAATGTCTTTGCACATATGTGTTTTAATGTAAGTGCTTACGTTGTATGACTCTCATTTGCAAGCCATAGACACTTCATCAAGTGGTATCAAAGCAATTTGATCTTATTGTTCAGACTCCTAAATGAAAGATAATTCTAGCAAAAGAAGTGAGGGTAGGGGAGAATTGTCCACAACAAAAGTAGAAGATCTAGAGGATGGTGTGGACGTGGAGAGTTAACAAACATAGAGTTGTTGTAGAGATCCTAAAGATAATTTTAGATATGGTATAGAAAATGAGGGGTTATACAGACATATATATATATATATACATGCAATTTAATTGAGTTAGATATGCAATTTAAGCATACTTGGTCTCTCTATAAGCATACATATATATCTACTTGAGGAATTATACATACTTATCTCCCTTATGTATATATGTATTTCATGTGTCAACTCCATGTTAAGCACTAAAGGAATTACACATCTCTCTTATATTGGGCTGTAGAAAGCACCTCCTACACAATAATGTGTTGTGAATGTATTTTGTAACATTGTTGCACTTTGTACATGCATACACACATTGTAAGAATGTAACACTTTTCTCTCACACATAACTATGTCTGTGTATACATATTCAATGAAGAAATTTTGTGGTAATTCATTTCTGCTAAAATAAAATAAAATTAAGTATTTAAAAAACTTGATAAGTAATAATTTTGCAGGGTGACAGAATCTTGAAGGTAATCCATTTCAAAGAATATGATCTAGAGAGATGTAAAATAGAAGTAGAAGAGTTGGAGAAACCTCATGGGCGACCACGTCTCTTGGATTAACCATGTGTTGGTGTATATAATGATTATTGTTGAGTTCGATTCTACTGTTGAAAATCATTCACTCTGGTTTTTAGTTGCAAATGCAGATATTCACTCAAAACGGGGCATTCCGAGAATTGAACTCGGGACCTCTCGCACCCTAAGCGAGAATCATACCACTAGACCAAATGCCCACTGTTGAATTTCCATTTTCTGCACTTAATCTGAAATGTAAGTGCACAAAGTGAGAGTTTTTTCATGTCCACTATAAGGGGCATGTCGATAAATTCATTTGCTTAGAATCGACTGAAGAAGTAGTGCCTTGGAATGCGCTTGCAAAATTGCTTGAAGAAGCCAACAATTATAATCTTTCTTTAATATTCTTATATCCCTTCATCAACAGTTAGAATCTTTCTTTAATATTTTTATATTCCTCTTAATATTCTTATATTCCTCTCAACTTTTGAGTTTGTTTTCTTTAGATTTAATGTAAACTTGTATGAATAGAATTCCGTTATTTCACATGTTTGGATTGGATAGGATTGGATAGCATTCCATTATTTTATATTACATTCTGCTTCCATTATGATAGCTTGTATGAATATAATTCCATTATTTCACAGGTTTGGATTGGATAACATTCCATTATTTTATATTACGTCATGATTCCATTGTGATAGTCGAATTATGAATTTTTTAATAAATAAATCATAGAACAAGTTTGTTATCTCATATTTAAATTCAATATTATACATAGTTTTTCCATAGAAAATATAAATATCCATCTTATGCTTTTGGATAAATTTCACTTTGCATGTAGTACTTTTAAATTTTATTCGAAGCCACATATGAGAGTATAAAAAAATCCATAGAAAAAACAACAAATAGAAACTTTGACTTCAAACATTTGTATATAAATAAATGATATTACATGATTCAGCATAATCGGTGGTGGAATTATGCCATAGCAATGCTATGTATAAGCTAAAAAAAATCGGTTAGCAAATAAACTAGAAATAAGCAATCATAAAAAAATCGGTTAGCTGCAAAATATCCTGGTTTATTACTGTTATTTCTATTTTAATGGTAATGTGAATATAACAGTGATATATTATAAACTTTACATACTATTTTCAATATTCTCAATTTCATTGTCTGCAGGGACATTGGAGTGGCATTAGTTCTATTCTGTATTTATGATCACTCTTTAAATAAAAAAACTACAACCTTAACTTTTTGTTTATCTAAAATGGATTTGGAATATTAAAATTAAGCAAAGTTTCAGATTAATAAATAAACTAAAGATAAAAATCCAAAAGGTTTCACACTTTGATGGTTGGTTTTCCAAAAAGACTCTATAAGAGAAATGACGCTTTGTTTGATGAAAGGATGAGCCAACGTAAGGGAGAATTGAAGCTAGGGAAGAAGAAGGGAAACAACAAAAGAGTGGAACTAGAAGAGACAATCTACTTGGAGATTGAAGGACAAAAAAAGCTAGTGACCTTGTCTATGCATGAGTAGAAGATTATATGTGAGTCAAAGCCATCTATAAAATATTGCTAGTGAGTAAGAGTGTATCAAAATTTCATTTGAGAGTGTATAGCTTACTTTTTGTAAGAAGATTATTAGTGAGTCAAAGTCATCTGTAAAATATTGCTAGTGAGTAAGAATGCATCAAAATCTCATTTAAGAGTGCATAGATCACTCTTTGTAATAATTTGCTAAGAAATAATCTAATCATAAAAATTGTTAGTTTTCCCATTTAAATTTTCAAGATAAAAAAAATAAAATTATGAAATCATTGTTGTGTGCTTGACTTTCTATTACTTACTTCAATTTAGAAAAAACTTATATATTTACATTAAATTAAATGCACATACAAAAATATTATTCATTAGATTAATTTCTTCTTGAATTAATTCAATTAAATGTTATAGAATAATGTGCATAGAAAGCTACAACCAATCGAAAATGCATTTCTAATTCCTAATTCATTCTTATTCACTTATTGAAACATTCAGTTAATGTGTCGTTGGATGGCAATGATGCTTTTTATTTATATTGTAATGGTTCAATTACAACCATTTGTCCTTTGTCCTCAACTTGTGATGAGTTATTAATTAATTAATTGGCAAAGCTATGCCATACTCGGAGCCACAACATGCCATCCATGCAACAAATTATCATGTATGTATATATATGACATTTACCTCGAACAAGCACATTACACAACAACATATGCACAAGGTGGTTTTAGGCCAGACCTGGAATCCTTTAGCTACATCCATCCATACATATATTAATATAACAAATATCTTGCCTTGAATGTGTGTGAAAGGGAGGTGCGATGGTGTCATTGTTGGGAATGAATGGTGTTAATACATTCTTCCCGAGAAAAAAATTATAATTGTTGAGTGAGTGTTATATGCAGGGACTCTTTCAAACAATAGAGTAATCTCTAGCTATATGTCTTTGTAATATTATATGAAAGTTGGATTTGTATTCTATGGTTGAGTGTTGGTTTTGGGAATACAATTTGTATAAGTATACCCTTTCATGCACAAATAAAGTGTTGAATTTACACATTCAATGATTCAATAAACTTGGAGTTGTTACTTTTGTTGGGCATTGGTTTGGTCACCATAAGTAAGGAAGCCACGCTTTAAACCAAGTTTGAAAACATAGTTCATGCATGCATGTTGGAAAGTAGCCCCAAGAAAAGCATGATTGCAATCAAATTGAGAATTGCATTGAGAACATAGAACATTACTTATTTTTTTTAGAGATCTATGTTGGTGAAACTGATGGGTTATAAGTCTCATTTACAGATCATTTTTTGATCTAAAAAAAATAATTATAACTGCAGTTGTTGTGGCACTGTTATTAGCTATCCTATATTTTTGTCAACTCTATACACATGATCTATTCTGTGTGTTTCCTTATATATATGGTCCACGGTTTTATTTATTACAGGTGAATGATCTTCTTATGTTCCTTTATATGTAAATTTGGATTTCTTGTTTTCTTTATATATGCTCCACCATTATATATAATATTTGTGTGTTGATAATTTTCTTTTTCGATTTTACCTGAAAATATGAAGACAAGTAGTGTAAAAGAGAGCATATATTATGTAATGATAATAAAATCTAATTAAACTTATAATAACTCTGTGTATTGTTAAAAAAAGAAAAATAGACTTTAACTCCTTAATGGACATGAACTCAAAGATTGTGAACATTTTTACTAACAAATAAATTCTTAGTTAATCGAAAACGTCAATATGTGCCACTTTCTATGCATCCTAGGACTATCGTCTTATGTTTACGACTGTCCCAGGGCATTGCACGGGTTTCCCACCTATCTGCAAGACGGAAAATGCGTTCTGTTGGTTTTTCCATTCGACAGTGATGCATTATGTCGGTTTTGGATCTATTGATTGGTATTGTTAAATTCATGTCCATTTGACTATCAAAAAAATCTGTCAGATGATCTTTGAAGGATAAGTTGGTGAATTTTGGTATGTAGTGAATTTTGGCAATATCATCAACTATAATTTATTTATGGGGTTGTTTTACATATTATGTTTTATATTTTTGTTATATTTGGAATGAAATTTAATTTGAAGATACAGATTCATCACTGAAGATACATATATTTTTCATTGGTTTGTTGGTTGTTGTTTATTGTTGTTTGTTTTAACTTTGTAAGGTTGAATTCATGCATCCTCAATTACACCTGTAATTCTATTATTCATGATTCACGAATAAGTTTCATTTCTATAATTTTAATCCTATTTATTGTTTACTATTTATAATTTGCAAGTACAAATGTTATTTAGTACAGTAAGTTGCATTCATATTTTCAGTACCTTTTACTATTTAATGTAAGATTGTTGTTTAGTACCAGTAACTGCTTTGAGAAATAGCGATTTTAAAATCAATACAAATTGTTTGGTAGTAGCATCACCTTTGTGGCAACCACTGTGGTCCAGTGTATAAAAAAC
This sequence comes from Picea mariana, assembly GCA_032191745.1. Taxonomy (NCBI): domain Eukaryota; kingdom Viridiplantae; phylum Streptophyta; class Pinopsida; order Pinales; family Pinaceae; genus Picea; species Picea mariana. Next base: position 5,433 of record JASDQU010368089.1, read on the forward strand.
TATTCATATTTTCTTCTGATTTCCGAGAACTTCTGGTTTATGTATCTGTTTATGTTTATACCTCTCGACCTGCATGGACAGTTTCATAATTATTAACGTGAATATATAAAATTAAGACATCACTGGAAATGAAATATATGGCCTTTTGCATCAACTATATTTGGTACCAAAGCTATGAGTGTTTCCCCTTAGGTTGGAGTCTTCAACAACTCTATATGTCTTAAAAGAAGAAAAATGTCTCAAAAGAAGAAAGAAAATATATTCATGACTGTTATGAACAAAATGCTTGGAGAAGTAGCTCAAACATCTCCGTTAGAAGTAGAAAATAGATGATCTAGAGTAAAATTTCTCAAAAGCGGGTCCAAGGCAACTTCCAAAGATATGATTTGGAGACACGTTTTTGTGCACATGGAACAGATAGAATTGTAGCATTGACCATCTTCGATAGCTCTGAATTTACTGTAAGTTTTAGGGAACAATATCTATTGTTTCCTGGCCATGAATAGGACATCTACTCAAGAGTTTATTTTTCTTGTATCTGGACGTGGCCAAGTTTTTTTTTGTATCGGTCAAGTGTTTTGTATCAGGATCTCTTGTCAAAAGACCTAGTCTTGAAGGGTTATTTGTACTGGGTTGTAGTAAGGGCCTATATTCTCTATAATAAAATGACACTTTTTTCTGTTACTAGAATTTCACTTGCTATACTTGTGAACATACATCCTTTGTAAGCATAGGCTTCTAGAAATATGAGTATATTTTTAAATTAACAAAAATTACTTCTTATTTGTGAGTGTTGATATCATTTTTTTATTTTTTTTTGGGTATAATTTGCTCAATTTCCGTTTGTTATCACTAGAACTTTCAGGTGAGTCCATAAAGCCCACAAGCATCATCGGTAATCTACATCCCTAAATTGAGACCTTTTTTACATATTTTCTTCCATGTTGGCTTTAAATTTTGGAGGAGTCACGTGGAAATGGGCTCTATTACCTCAAGGTACCCCATAACTTCAGGTAAATCCCTCACGAAAATTGAACACCATTAGATCCAACCCCTTTAGACGCCTTAATATCATTTTAAGAAATGTTTAAACTTAAGAAACCTTTTAATCAATCTCAAATTTCTTCGTAACTTTTTATATGTTTACAAAGTTTCTAGTAAAAACCTATCACTTTAATATTCTGGACAAAACAAAATTTATGAAAACTGCATAAATCATACCTTGCATCTTCACATACTCAGCGTAGGGCTCGTACTGAATTACCCTCTTCTGCAGAAATTGCAAGCCACTCTGTCCACGCAGGGATGGTACTGAATTACCCTCTTGTGCAACCATTGCAAGCCATTCTGTCCACTGACTATATTTCATGCCTTTACTTGGATCAAGCATCCGACATGCCCCACTGCTATGCTATAGATAGAAGTTGAATTTTATTTTTTTTCAAGTTGTTTAAAGAAAACAATCAAGTAACTTCAAAATTTGCATCCAATTACAAAAAAAACCTAAGCAGAGTTTGCAAAAAAATTGAAAACAATTTCATAAAAGAATCAAAATGATTTTAGTAAAAGAAAAATGAAATAAGAAACAAGGACATTGAAATTTTCATCTTGATTGGTATTCAGATAAACATAAACAATTGCCAGTAAGTTTTACAAGATAGCAACCAAAACCTAAATTTTAGTTAAACAAAGATGACAAGTAAGAGAATTCAACTTGCTGGAAAATGTATCGCAATTTCCATTAGTATGAGAACCAAATATGGAAATGAGAGGAGATATCTTTTAGTAAAATGTTGCTTTGTATGGGTGTTTGGAGCTTTAAGCAAAATATGCTCGGTTTGGAGTTCCTGCTCATGGAATTGAAAATATAGTAAGAGAAGCCTCTTACATTAAGAGAAAAACAAACCTGAAGGAGTTTAACCCTCTTGGTACAGCGTTGAAAATACATATCTCTATTTGACATGGAAATAGGCCTTTCATGTATGCATTTGGCAACCAACAAACACCTCTGCTCTCTCTCTCTAGATATATATTAGAGTGTTCAGTACCGACATAGAAAAATCTGGAGGAATAAGAGGAGTCAATCTGACTGTAACACATGACTGAGGCTAGGAACTTTGTTTCTTCTTTCATTATATTCTCCATCCCTTCCCTCAACCAAGGACATTCTTCAAACTGCTTAACAAGTTGGTTGGTCTGTTCATTTTGTCTTAAAAAAACAGGCACTCATCTTTATTGGCAGAAGCAATTTCAAATTTCTCCAATATATTTCTAACCATTTGAAAATGCATCAATAAAAAAAGAAACTTATTGATGTATTTTTCAAATTATTATTTTTTCATTTTTAAATGTTTTGGAAGAACCTAAGAGATTATCTCTTTTTAGAACTATCCAATATATGATTAAAGAATCTTATTTGCATTTTCAAATTATTATTTTTTCATTTTTAGATGTTTTGGAAGAGCTTAAGGGATTATCTTTTTTAAGAACTATCCAATGCATGATTGAAGAATCTTATTTGCAAAGGCAAGCAAACTCAATGTACAATGTTCTTGTGACTAATATTTTTGGGGAATGCACTTTACTACTAGATTTTCAAGTTTCCCACATTATTGAGATGCATCAAATTATTCAAACTTCATTTTATAGGAAACATGTTATGTTGGACAATCATCCAAAAATACTCTTCACACCATCATTCCCACTACTTCCCCCTTATGAATCTCTTTAATTTTTTTTCCATTTAGAGTTTTTTTTACAATATTTTATATAGTCAACAAGTTCATGGAAACTTCCCCATCAAGTAGGAGGACTCCCTACACCATACAATTCTTCATCTCCTAATCCTGCTTTGAACAAGAATTGGCTAAACTCCTTGGTTCTACATGCCTCATTCATGAAGAAGAACACACTCAATGCCTCTTTCACTAGTTTATTTTTTATTTTTTTTCCAAATTTAATGTATCATTTTTATTTTTTTTTGGTATGATTTTCACTACTACCACTATAACTTTTAGGAGTACTCATGTTTCCCCACAAACCGTTAAGGTTTGAACCAATAACTTTGAACCAATAACATCACAAAGAGTGCCTTAACAATGTACTATATCACCAATTGATCTACACTCTGAGGACTACTGTGTAGAATTTTATTGGAAAAATAATCATTTTGAATAATATTTATCCTTCTTCCCAAATGCCTTATAAAGATCAACAATGAAACCGGTTGTGATAAGACTAGAAGGGTAGATGCCTCCCAAGAGTAGGATCCCTTTTTGGGTGTGTCCCAGACATCTTGACCCTTGCTAAGTCATAAGTTATTAGTATATCTAGCTTGCAGTTGTTAGATATACTCTTGGGTTATATTGGGCAACTAGTTAGTTTATCCTAGACCTAGCCCAAAAACACTCTAACAAGTTATGGATTTCCCATGGTAAACAGAAAAACGCAATGAAACCACGTTTAAGGTCCAGTGGGGATCGGATCGGAAATGGATTTGCTTTTTCTTTTTAATTGAACTCATATTAACGCTAGTAATAAAAGAGAATAAAAATGATAGAAGTTAATAAAATAATTGCAAGAATAAAAATGATAGAAGTTAATAAAATAATTGCTTATGTCTCTGCACTAGTGGTCTAGTGGTAGAATAGTACCCTGCCACGGTACAGACCCGGGTTCGATTCCCGGCTGGTGCAACAATGTTAATCGCTTTCTGTTTTTAATTTAGATTTTGAGTATTGGTTGAAAACCTAGCAACTACTCAAGCACTTTAGTTTAATAGATACATTACAATCTCATATCCGCTTCCTTCATCTTTATGATTCTCTAACATTCTAATATAAAAAGTTGGTAAGAGGTCTCTCTCTGGTTTTCAGCTCCAGCTGCAGATATTCAATCAAACCAGAGAGCTGAAGCATAGCTACAGGACGGGGGGGCATTCCGAGAATTGAACTCGGGACCTCTCGATTTCTGCAGAGCTGAAGCATAACTACAGGATGGGGGCATTCCGAGAATTGAACTCGGGACCTCTCGCACCCTAAGCGAGAATCATACCACTAGACCAAATGCCCATTGTTGACTATTTGTTTTCTGCATTCTAGTCTGGAATTTAAGTGCACAAATTGGAAGAAGCCCGAAAAAATGGAACAGATATGTCGTAGAAGTCTGTATATGTAAATTTATTGTCACGTGGGGGATTTGAAACGACGACCTAATTAAGGTTCTTTCAAAGATGAATTCTCAAATTTTATAAAGTATGATTATTTTATTTAAAAAATTGTCGAAATTTATATAAAACTGTGATAATTTAAATTTCCTTCCCAAATGGCATAGATCTATTTTAAATCTCTAAAATGCGAAGATTACGTGTGTTTTCGTAAAACCTTTTCCTATTCTTGATATAAAATCAGAATATCAACTCTTAAAAATCAACGCTTTTAGTAGTCTCCTCTACAGCTTGAAAAACATGCATTATTATTATTCTATTCCGTATTTATGTTCACTCCAAACTATAACCTTCACTCTTTGCTTATCCAAAACTCAAATAACTTGAAATTAGGCCAAGTTTGAGGTCAACAAATAACTTGAAGATAAAAAGCCAAAACGCCTCACGAAGGTGAAACTAATCATTTTGATGGTTGGCTTTCCAAAGAAACTTTGTAAGAGAAAGATGCTTTGTTTGATGAGGGAGGAGCTAAATTAGGGGAGAATTGAAGCTTTGGAAGAAGAAGGGCGGCAACAAAAGAGGAGTGTTTGAAGAGACAATCTGCTTGAAAATTGAAGGATGAAAAAATTAGTGACCATGTTTATGGATGAGCAAAAGATTCTCTATGTGAAATCATTGCTCTATGCTTTGACTTTCTATTGCTTACTTCAATTTAGAAAAAATGTGTGTATTTTCATTAAATTAAATGTACATACAAAAATATTATTCATTGGATTAATTGCTTTTTGAATTAATTCAATTGACTATTGTTGAATGATGTGCATAGAAAGCTACAACCAAGTATCAATGCATTTCTAATTCCTACTTCACTTTTATTCACGTGTGGGAACATTGGGTTAATGTGTTCATTGGAGGGCAATGATGCTTTTTAATTATATTGTGATGGTTCACTTACAACCATTTGACCTCAACCATAACCATGGGTTGAGTTATTAATTAATTGGAAACACAACCATATCGCCTTCAAGTTGTAAATGCACCCATAGTTGTTCATATTTGTCTTTTTTGGTCAATGTCTTTGGTGATTGAGAGTTAGATAGACCACCTCTTTAATTGCTAGACCTTTTAATAGCCATGATATTCATATTAGTCACCCAAAGAGTCTTATGACATTGCATCCACCCACAACAATGTATTCCTACAACCAAGTAATGTATTAAGAAATGGAATAGTGAATGAGCATTGGGTAGAATGAATCATCAAGCCTAAATTCACAACAGAAGTGTTGGTTTGCAAATGGGCTATCTATTTGATACGTATAGCATGTCATAACTATGAATGGACATAGGTATGTTTGATGGAACACACTTAGAGACACAACATGCCATCCAAGCATATATGTGTGTGTGTGTGTGTGTGTGTGTTTGGTAGTTACCTTCAACAAGCACATTGCACAAGAACACATACACAAGGCAGTTTCAGGCTGGGCATTGAACCCATTAGCTAAAACCATACATACATTGTATATTAATATAAAATATTTCTTTCGTTGAATGTGTGTAAAAGGGAGGTACAATGGTATCATTGTTGGGCATTAATGGTGTCATAAAATAGAGACTATACATTATGTGTGAGAACATATTTATAACTATTGAGTGAGTGTTGTGCAAGCACTGTTTAAAACAATAGTATAATCTCCAATTATATGCCTTTGCAATTTAATATGGAAGTTGGACTTGTGTTGCAAGATACCAGATATATAAAATATGCAGAACAGAAACGAAATGCTAGAAATGACAGAATAACAGTAAAATATCCAGCATAATCTTCACAATACACAGAAATGATATACGAAATAGCAACAGAAATAGCACTTGAATCAGATAGCAATGTTCACA